>JACDJE010000426.1:462425-608371 GCA_016647715.1 Pavo muticus
GGCCGGGCGGGGAGGCTCCGCCCACGACCGGCCGCGCCGCCGGCGGAGGGAGGAGTGGGGCGGTGCGGCCGCGCATGCCCGCGGGGCGGCCGCGGGAGAGGGGGGTAGGTGTGCGGGCGCGGGTGGTTCTGCGGTGCAAGGTAGCGCTGTCCGCGGAGCGAGGGCATTTCCTGCTTGCTTTTTGGATTCTTTTAACTCTTCCCTTTATTTTCCCCTTTTGTCCCCCTTTACCTTCCCCTCTCCGCCTCCCCATTCCTCATCCCTATTTCCCTGTTATATCGCAGGCTTTAATCTGGATCTCTCCTCTTTAAAATGCTTTCTTTGATGTCACCCATTTTTTTCCCTTTGCAGTAGCTTATCGGAAGGTGCGCTGCATTAAGCTAAATCCGAGCCTGGTATTACATCATGTGCCCTCAACCGAGTGTGGGAGATAATGGTAATTCCATCTGGATTGCTGTTGATATTAACAAACTGCTCAAGATTTCCTCTTGTGGTTTAATGTGCATTGCAAAACCCTTGGTTCTCGATCAAACAGATAATGACTTAAGAAAGCGCATGCACTTGCGACATCCCAGGAATTACTAAAAGAAAAAAAAATACTTAATAGGTCATCAGCCTCATCCATCTTCCCAAAGAGGGTAGGAGTGTCCCCCGTGGTATAATTTATGGCCATTTGCCTGCTGTCGTCTCAAGTGCTCCAGATATGTGGCTTCCTCATTGCTGTAGGAATTTAGGTTAAGTCGGCGCTAAGTTCTGTAGCATCACAGGATTCCACATCTGCTGCTCCTCTGCATCTTCCCAACAGTGCTGCTTGATTGCAGCTGGACATTCTTTGCTCATCAGCATGGGAAGACCTTGGCTATCGCTTCTTGTGTCCATCAGCAGTTTCCATTTGCCTGCTTATGCCTCTCAGACTTGGGTTTTGTCTGAGGTAACCTGGCACTGCTCAACACCATCATGAATTTGACTATGGACTGCATGACATCGCTTGTAGGTGTAGATGCAGAACCATCGGTCTGTTGGCTTGTACCCTTAGGAAGGTGGTGGTGTTGGTGCTGAAGCTCTGACTGGTACGAAGCTGTTACCAATAACCCAGAACTTACAGAAGAGCCCTGCTCATGTCAGCAGCAGGATGGCCACATAGTGCCTTGTGGAATTTCAATGCATCAAACCCTACTGGAAAACCATCATCACATATTGAGTCACTGAAGGGATGGTTGCAAACAAGTTTCTCTCACCCTTCTAAAATGTGACAGAAGTAATCAAATCTAGCTGTGGCCCGGGGACAGTGACCTTAATTTAAAATCAATCACAAATCCCTCTGTCAGTGATGGCTGATTGCCCCACTCACATCTCAGGCCGATGCTGTGGCAGCCCTGCCATCCCTAGTGCTGTCACACAGCGGTAAGTGCTGTGTCACTTCCATGCTGGGGAGGTTGGCATTGTGCAGCCTCAAGCACTTCTCCACAGTTTAGAGGGGAATTTTGTTAGGCTTTTGCTCACAAAACTCTACAGCATGCACGTCCAGCCTTTTGGCTTGTCTGGGCTGTTGTCACAGTGTTCACGCAGTAGAACTTGCTCAGGTGCATGGGGGGGCTCCTCACTTGATGCACTTGGAACCTGTGTGAGCTTCGTTGTAAGGTCAGGTGGCTGAGAGAATGATGGAGAAAGAATTTGCATGGGCTGTATGTATTGCCCGTGCTGATGGGCTCTTGCCATTTCCCTTTGCGAAGGATGCAAAGCATGCAGCACCATTCATCTTCCTTTTCTTTGATGCTGTGACAATGCTGTGTGGCAGCAAAATAAATGCTGCCAGGTGTGGTTATTAATATGCCAATCCAGGATAGGCTACAAGCTTTAAATCAGATCCACAAATTCCGTGTAAGCACCCACACTGTAAGTGCTGGGCAGGGAGAGCTGATAGATGGGTGCACCTGTGCTGCTGTGAGCTTTCAGAGCACAGCAAGGTGCTCGTTGTATGCAAAATGGGAATTCTGAGCAGATGCGGGATTTCTAGTGGTGGAAGTAATTTTCTGTTTGTTCGTTTTTTTTTCTAATAATATATAGACGGTAGAAGCCTGTGACTGGTCTAAATTGAGCACTAAGCAGCTTTAAAATTGTTCAAGGCATTATCTATTATAAGGAAGTTTATAAAGCTCCATCTCCATTATTTGAGTTTTCATGAGGTCATAATCCACTTGACCCTTGTGGTTTATTTCATCCCTATCGTCCCTCAGAGGAATTATAACCTTTACCATTACCACTTGCTAAATATATCAAGGGGTTTTAGTGACATTATAACAAATCACCAAGCTCAGCAATGTTACTCGTAACGTGACCATAATACCTGCTGATTTTTGATTCATTGCCTTTTTCTGAGGTCATCTGAAACTGCACTGCTGGCTTCTTAGGTATTGTTTTGGGAATCAAACACTGAATAACTTCAGGAATATTGAAATCAAGCACCGTGGCTTCAGGTAACGCTCCTCTCACAATTATGAGTGTTCATTAGAAATCATACTGTAGTTTGATTATCCTGAAAGCAATTATTGAGATGATCAAGGGTAACGTAGGTAAGTCTAGTACGTCACCATGTATGGCTTTTTAAAGAGATAAAACACAGAGAAGGTAACGAAAAGTAAGAATCCGGGATAGAAGTAATACATATAATTATGTTTCTTTCTGCAGCTCGGTCAGTTTTCCAGGTGGGTCCCATGTTGAGTATACATGAGATGTTTGTAAATTTATAGAGAGAACTTGCCATGGAAAAGTTGTGCAGTCTGTCAGTGTGCCTTCGTACACTTCATACACTTCAGGACCAGCTGGGATCAGATCTTGGCCTCAAAACAATCTTGGTGAGCCATACTTTGTAAAACTGCCACTGGGATCCACTCGATATTGGACTGGTCTGGGTGTGTGGCACTATCTCAGCTGAAGTACAGCACGACGCCTCTGAACAGAAATTCCCATCTGATGAAAACCGGAAATCTGTCATTGGGGAGAGAAGGAGGGGTACTCTGTCTTTGTCCTGCAGACCTTTTTACTGTGGCCAGCAGGGCCATTGGGGTACACTTCAACATCCCCCACCAAGCCACAGGCTTCACATCTCCAGCATATTAATTTACATCTGTGCTAGTCACTCTTTTCAACCTTTATGGTCAGTGGAGAGAAACAGGCACTTTTAGGATGCAGTTCATTTGACCTTTCTTACACATCTACTTTAGGAAGACATAAATCACTCCCCCAAGTGTCTGCATTTTTCTGTTGACCACAGAGGGATTGGAGGGTGATTCGTTCAGAGTCAGGTATCAGTATTACAGACCGTCTCTGTACGATTAGGTGAATCCCAACGTGGTTTTCTACACAATGACGATTGAAGTGCTTTCCAGAGAATTTTATTCATGTATTTTGAGCATGCAAAACAACATATATTTTGTCCTTCTTTTACAGTCTGTATGTTTGAGAAGCATTATTTTAGCAGGGTCTACATTTTGCGTCTGAGTTGGTCATGTTGATGTTCTGTTCAGAATTGTCTTCAGCTACCAACTGGGAAATGGGCAATTTCTGTACTTTTTCACCCTGTGGCTTCCACCAAATATTTGTCTGATTTAATTTACAGGTAGAGGAAGGGCACATTTTCCAGCAAGGAAATGAATACAGCATTAGAAACATCTCTTATCACTGTATACAGCCAGAAATCAAAGTTGAATGTGCATACGTTTTTGGTTTTGTTTGTTTTGTTTTGTTTTTATCACAGGACAAGGTTTTAAATAATATTAGTAACGAAAGATCTGTAACTGTACTGCCATAAGCACATTAAGGCAGTGTACAGTACATCTCAGAAAAGGCCCAAGGCTCAGATGTCTATCTCTATGTTCTTGTATTCCCAACAAGCAGTGAATAATGCATTAGTTTTGCTTCAAGCATCCTATTTTGAATATGCTTTGGCCAGAATTATTAGCTTTCATGTAATGTGTATTGTTAACAGAGGTCACGCTCTGTGCCCATCCAGTGCGGTCTGCAGACGTGCCCTGGTACAGCACACAGGAAGGCTTTAGTGGGAATTCTCCTTGGTGGTTGTCCCCACAGGATCCCCTAAGATTTCCAGAGTGGAGGGCCAGATCCAGCTGAAAGCGGTGGGAACCTCCTTCCAAACACCACGGGTCATTGGCTCAGGCCCAAAATATTTAACAAAGCTGAAGAAGGGAACATTTATATTGCACTGACATAGGAGGACTGCCATCGCTATGCCTGGATAAACTACTGGGTGTGTATTGGGCTGTGCTGAGAACATCCAAGCCAACTCCCTGGAGCCGTCCTGCAGCCAGCTAAGGAGAGAGTACACTGAAAAGATCCTTCTCTAAGGACAGCTTGGTGAGGGCCACCAGCACCCTAGGACTGGCCCTAGTCACGTGCTGAGCAGGGGCTGGCTTAAGAGCAGAACAGAGCCTGGGGAGAGAACCTGCTCTTGGTTGCTGTAAAGCTGTTGTGCTTTCTCCTTCTGCAACTGTGGTGGTCTAAAAAGTGAATTAGCTTGCAAGGAGCTATTAAGAGAATGCTATTTAAGATACAGGGTATAATTTGCAAAAGAGTAGGCGTTTACACATCCGCGTGTACACACACACAGGCACGCACATCCCGTATTTAAGTTTCCACAGCTACCGCTGGTGCAATGCAGCCAGCTGTTAAATCCGAAATAGCAACAAGAGCACATCATACGCCCTCCATATTACCATTTGAAAGGGACAGTTCCTTGGGAGGATGGGAATTTGACAGCATATGAATATGTCTGAGACTCTATTAGGCACTAATTCAACAGGACTGGCTGAATGAGATGAAGAAGCAATGAGGAGGAGAGAATCTCTTCAAATTTGAGCTGATTGGTAATTTTGATGAAAGCCCTTTAGTCTCATTCACTGACTGTTAATTACCTCTGGAAATTAACATTTATTTTTCTCTTCAGGAAATGTTCAGCTGCCAATATGGAAAGATTAATTAAATTTTTCCATGGATGAGGGTGAAAGGAGGGTCCTTGCGGTCAGTGCACGTTTTGGCTCTGGAGGCAGGTATGTCGTGACAGCTCCCTTTTGGAAAAGAGCAGTTAGTGTTTGGGGATGGTAAGTGTGCCCTTGTCTTCCTGGGGTGGGGTGGCATGCCAGGTGCTGCCAGTGGGGAAGGCAGGGTGTGGAAGTGCTTTGAAAGAGGGGAGGGAAACAACAACGATGACTGGAATTAAACAGTTTGGAAGTAAATTGTGAAAATAGGGGAAGCTTCTTGCTCCACCCAATGAGAATTAATTAACAATTCAGGACAAAAGTATCTCTGCTTAAATCAAAGGGAAAGCCTGAGCTTGGGCCCATCTATACAGCGTATCACAAAATTTAATTGATTCAAAAAAGTGGTAACTTGAACCTCACATTCATAAACTGTTCATAAACGCGACAGCTTCTCCTACCAGTTCTCATTTATTTGATCTTGGCTCAGCCTCAAAAGCTGCTTTTGTCAGCACTAATGATGGCCCTTCCACTGCTCAAGAGTTTATTTCCAATATCCACTGTTATGCCACCCACTCCCGCTGTGCAGAAAAGAAAAAGAAAAAAAAAGAAGGAAGAAAGAGCAACGTCCTAGGGAAACTCCTGTGCATGTTTGCTATGGGCATTTGAGTTCCTGATTTGTAGCTGTGAAACCAAGCGTCTAGGCATAGCTGGTAAACTCAGACAGCATTATTAAAAGAAAGGAGTGCTCTGTCCCTATTTTTTTTTTTCTTTTTCTGAAAGGAAATCTTTGCATTAAGTTTTAATGACCAGTAAAATAGATGGGCAGTCCTTGGAAGCACAATAGATAGATCTCAGGCTGCCTATGTGACACTTGCGGGGAAGAGATGAGGCAGCTCAGAAGGCATATAGGTCAAACAGACCCAACAGCTTTCCAGAAGCAGCCTGGCAGAGAGCATAGCACCACAACAGAAGCCAGCGCGGTCAGTTGAAGCCACCCGGGCAGCCAGCTCCCAGGCTCGCTCACTGCAGCACAAAGTGCAAAGCACAGCCCTTTGCTGACCTGGCTTGCTTTTGTTGGAGGAAATCCCAATTAACCACAGAGGCATGGGACACTGTGCATGAGGTTTAGCTGGCGGCAACACTGACGGGTTTGGAGGGTTACACTTTGAAGTGTCTGTTACAGATGGTATAACACAGTCCTTTGTGGTCCTTCACAATTATCTCTGTACAGGGAGGAGGAAATGCTACTTTGACCCAATGGCAAATCTCCTACAGCTTACAGATTTTACCTGTAGTCTTCTCTGTAGTGTGTTTTGAGATTGATACACAAGGGCACAACAGCCAACCGGTGTTTGCTATACTTTGCATAAGCCGTAGTGTAAGAGCTTGCTGCTGGCCAATGGTGCCATCTTTTGCCTGCAATAAATTTGGAGATTAGTAATTTACAGTCTGTTCAGCTGAGTAAGTGCTGGGGAGGAGCACTGCAAATTATGAGGAACGGCAGCAAGAAGCAAGTAAAAGTGATATGAACAGAGAAGGTGGGATAGAAAGGGGTAACTCGTATCTAGGGACTGGCATAGTGGCCAGTCTGGAAAAGAAAAGAAAATAAAAACAAAAACAACAACAAAAAAAGAAGAGACTTGACTACAGAGTCTAACCAACCTAGGCCCCTTTTTGTAGGCTTTAAAAAATGTCACCACGTGAAACAAATATATATTTTCCAAAGAAAAACATGGAGTGTCTCAGTTAGGTTTTTATGAATGTTTTCTGTTTCTTTCCCAGCTAAATCTGCTTATGTTTGACTCAATTCTACAAGTTGCTTCTTCAAAACAGCATTTTTTGACAAATGCGTTACTCACCAAAAACATTCTCCCAGCTTTAATAGAAAATAAATAAATAAAAATTCAATGGACTGGAAAGAGGCCAATGGGCTTTGGTTCAGGCCTTGTAAAGCAGCAAATAAACATTTTCCACATGCTTTAGGAGAGGAAATGGTTCCTTGGTTCTCCACAGTCTCTCTGTAGAAGAAGGGAGCTAAACACTTGGAGAAATGTGTGGTTGGATTTGTTTCACCATCAGTTAGGAGGGCAAGGTAAGCTCCTTCAGGGTGGGGGTTAGGGACAGGGTCTGCACCAGAGGGCGGTGGGCATGGAACAGGCTGCCCAGGGCAGTGGGCACGGCCCCGAGTGCCGGAGTTCAAGGAGAGTCTGGACAGTGCTCTCAGACATAAGGTTTGATTTTGGGTGGTCCTGTGCAGAGCCAGGGGTTGGACTCCATGATCCTTGTGGGTCCCTTCCAGCTTGGGATATTCTGTGATTCTGTGAATCTAGGATTCCTTCAGCCTCTGGTGTGGCCATTGGGCTGTTCTTCTCTTATATGGCACACAGCTTCAAGTGCCCAGAAGTACAATAGAAAGGTAAGTAAAAAATTACACAAGCAAAAGAAATGAACGCACATAAATTAAACCGGGAATACAGGGGATAGTTGAGATAACTCTTTCTTATTTAAACTTGCTTTTAGCTTGTGTGCCTTCAGCTAGTCATGTTACATAGCAGATAGCAACAGAGAGGTACCCTGATAACCAGTGTCTGGTGAATGTAGTTTTAAGGCTGATTCAGCTAAAATGCAGTGTTTGAAGTCTAATGATGGGCAAGAGAGAAAATGCCCATTAGACATGTTAGATGAGCAGTGTATCCAGTTCCTAAAAAATAACATTTTTAATGCATGGCGGATTTTGCTTGCAATGCTCTCTTTTGAACTAGAAAGAAAAATCCAGAGATTCTTGCATATTGGCACATGTATACATGCATATATATACATGTATGTCAATGCTAGCACTGAATAAATGATTCAGAACTGAATCAGATGCATATGCATGTTATTATATCTACTTCTTGCTGCAACTTTCTTTTCGTTGTGCAGAAATGTTCACCGTATCACATGCCCCCTCTGTTTGCAGTATTACCTGCCCTTCCTGAATCAGCCACCATACTTCTCCTACAAAGCTCAGGGAGCCAGCAAATGAGTAATAGTAGGCGCCTGGCATCCCGTGTCATCGTGATTCCACACGACATCATTTTGTGATGCAAATGCACTCTGATCTCAATAGCATGCAATATATCAAACGTGTAATGTATGCAAAAATGATCCCGATAAGGGAGGAGGTAAATAAATTTGTTATGATTTTAATGATATACAATTTAAATGTCACTTTTGCTAAGCAATTAGGGTCTGAAGAGAGTGACCTTTGCACAGCACCCACATTGTCCTGAGGCATGTTTCTTCTCCATGCATTTATTACTGCCATGCATGATAAGGGGTAGCTGGTACAACACAAGCCCACCATTTGTGCTAAAGTCCTTTCAGACCAAGGCCCACAGTGGAATTGAGAAGGCAGCCCCTGTGCCATATCCAAGTCCTCAGAGAGATGCCTCCCTTCGCGATGCCCTGCAAAGAGAGGCAGCGGCCTTCCACCTCCTGTGCCTCTGCTGGCAATGCTGACTGAGTGTGTGAGCTACCTATACCTCCAAGGCTATAAACTGCACAAAGCATTATCTTTACAGCTGAGGGATTTTAGTATGTGGTAAAATGCAGTTGCTGGTGGGAAATATTAACATACAGGACTCTGTTTTGACAAGGAAGAACATTACAATAATATAGTAACAGGCGAAGTCTACCTTCCAACTGTGCCGTTGTAAGCACTTTCATGAGGACTGGCCATCGTGTGGCATCTGCTAGTTCATAAACAGCATGATGCACGGTGAGAAGGAGCAATGGGCTATACACAACCATCTTCCCTCTTCAGTATTTCTTCTTCAATATTTGTAATAAGTTGGTGGCAATGGAAGCTGTCAGGGGCCCTGCTGGAGCTCCCTGATGGCGGATGCTGAGGGTGACGGTGGCAAGGCCAGCCCTGGCAAGGCAGATTCAGTCAGCCCCTGTATCTAATTCATTCTTGGTTTTATGTCTGGAAAGGCTATCAAGCGTTGAGCAGATGGCTAATATTTTCTTTCACTATCAGCCTCTGTTGGATTCAGACCAATGATGTAAACACAAACAGCTCTGGCTCTCAGTCACCCAAGCCTCCCGCCATCAGCACGCCCAGCCAGAGCGGTGTCATTTCCATGAACTAAGGAAGTGGGCATGAGTGAGTAAAGGAAAATGATTCACCACACAAGCTGGAGAACTGCTCTCTTGAACTGAGAGTGCTGAATGTGGCCATTGCTAGCTCATGTCTGAGGGGATTCAGCATGTGTTCACTATGTGCTGGTTGTTTGGGGACTTTGTGGGGTGGCAGAGGTGCTGGAGCACACAGAGCAAAGTGCTTTAAGCCATCTGGCATTCTGGAGCCATATGCAGAGTTTCTGCGATGCAGACGTGCTGACTGGTTGAAGTCCAAAGCTGGTGGCCTGCCCATGTCTGCTGTGCTTCCATTTGCGAGCCCACCTCGGGCTGATTCCAGTGAATCCAGGGGAAGTTCAAATAACCGATTAACAGCCTAATAGTGCTTTGTGCAGTTTCTATCAATTGCATGCAGATGTGATTTTCTGCCACCAGTTCTGCCTTGTCCTCACATTGCCAGGCCTCGGTGCATTAAACATGCTGTGATGAGGCACTGAAGTGTGGTACTGCTCATGTGATGGTAAATTCATGAAGGTACCTACCACAGCCTCCCTTTGAGGAAGAGTCACTCACCTGACTCTATCCTTGGAGGGTTGCACTAGACAATCCAGAGGTACCTTCCAAACCCTACAATTCTGTAATTCTGTGATTCACTTTTCCTGACCTGCCCACATGGCACTGGGAATGCTCTCACCATTGCTGTGAACTCATAGCACAGACAGCAATCACAACTGCTTGCCGCTGAAAAACTGGCCCTAGAGGGACCCTGCCATTGTCCCACCTTCCATGCAGCACCTGCCTTGGTGCCAACTCCATACCCATTGCATGCTCACCCACATCCCTGCAGCTCATCTTCCCAAAGCAGCAGCAGCAGCAGATCCTGTGGTTCAGGCACACTTGATGTTTCTTGCTCTGCTTTGGTATGACAATGAATATACCTCTGGGGTCTGTGGAGATATTGGGAGTATTTGCCAGGAAACACACTGTTGGGTTTTTTTCCATTCACAGAGTAGAAAAAGAATATAACAGAACGGAGGAGGAATGTTTAGATCCAAAAATGTTACTGCCCAGACTTAGATGTTTAAAACTTCAGCTTTCAGAAAATATTCCATTCTAGAGGGAAAGAAACTCATGGCATCATTGTTTACAAATCCTGTGGGGAGTGGCTGAAGGAACTGGGATTGTTCAGTCTGGAGAAGAGGAGGGGAGGTCTCGGGGAGACCTTTTTGCTCTCTACAACTGCCTGAAGGGAGGTTGTGGTGAGGTGGAGGTTGGCCTCTTCTGCCAGGTAACAATGATAGGATGAGAGGGAATGGCTTCAAGTTGCACCAGAGGAGGTTTGGGTTGGATATTAGGAAAAATTTCTTAGAAAAAGCGGTGAGGCAGTGGCACAGGCTACCCAGGAAAGAGGTGAAGTCACTGTCACTGGAGGTGATCAAGAAACATGTAGATGTGGCACAGAGGAACAAGATTAGTGGGCATGGTGTGATGGGCTGGTGGTTGGACTACGTGATCTTAGAGGTCTTTTCCAACCGTAATGATTCTGTGATTCTATTCTCAGTCCTTAAACCACAGAAGTCTGTACTATCAGTAGGAAAAGCAGCCCCTCTAATCTCCAGCAGCGTGTTATACCTCTGTAACATTTGTAGGTAAGCAGCAGTCCTGTGTATTGTTGGAGAGGTATTTAGTTGTCTTGTCTTTCAAAAGCATTTTTACTCATTTGTTTAAAATGCCATTTGTGCTAGGTCCTCTCTTTTTGTCTGGTTGGCCATCCCAAATTCTTGTGCATGGGGATGGAGTGATGATGGCCTTACTCTGGCTCTTGCTGCATCTGGAGCCTGCATGCACCTGCTGTAGAACAAGGGATTCAGGCACGGGTGGAGAATGAAAGCATCTACGGTTCTCTGCATCATGCTTTAAAATTGATTCTGAAGTATTGTTATGAATTAATGTAATGCTGCCATAGACTGTGTTTCAATAATCAGTGAAAAGGGAAAGAAATAGTTTGTAGGGTGGAAAAGAACAGGGCGACTGATAAAAAACAAAGCATGTAAATTATAAGGACAGGTGTTCAGTACTCTCATCTGAAGTATTGGGTCTGGAAGGCCCTAAGAGGAGTATGTTCTCATGCGATTCTGCACGATACGCATGTTTTGTACTTTCAGCATTCCAGGCAATAGCTGCAATCCAGCCTATACTGCCTTTCAGAGGTAACATTAATTGGGCGAATGCTATTAATCAAGCCCTTAGACTTCTGTGAGCCTGGAATTTGCTTCCTGTTTGAATCAGAAATCTCTAAAAGCGTAGGCCTTTAAAAAAGCTGTACTCGGAATCTTTCCCCCGCTGGTGATTTTTCTTAGGCCCTCATGCTTGCACTGTGCTGCTGCTGCAATCGCTGGGAGACAATTGGAGGTTATTTTTAGACTGCCTGCTCTGCAGCGCTGACATTTGTAGGTTAGGCGTACCAGTTGCTGGCTGCTGCCTCTATCTTCCCTAAATATTTCCCTTCCAACAGCTGGACGTCCCCCTCCTCCTTCCTCAGTCTTTCCCTGCAAGTATCAAAGTATAAATCCACATTGCGTCTGTCAGTGTTTTCGGTCGAGCGGAGCTAGAAGTGTCATTTGAAAGGCACAGTCCGCTCATGTCCTTCCACGCAGCAGGAAAATCCCAACGCAGCACACATCAGATCAGTGCATAAGGAGCTCAGCATGCTCTGAGTTCCCTCAGGGTGTGCAGGAAACCTTGTGTGGGCCTTACTGCTGCCTTCACCCTACCACAGGTAGCACCCATGGGGAGGATGCAGAGCCCTGGAGTGGGTTCGGGTGCTGCCCTGAAAAGATGGAAGGTTTTTGGGGTATGACAGACTGTATGCTGCCATTTGTCCCTGTGGCCAAGCCTCAGCACTTGGCAGCACTGCGGCTGAGAGTGCTGAGCCTTCAGCTCCCTGAACCTGCTGGGGTTTGAGCGAGTGCAACGACCTGCTAAGCCAGGACAGGAGAGATGGCTGCTAAAATCAAGAGTTCTACAGCAGATTAGATTACGAAACTGCCATTAACCTACTCTGTGTTGTAATCTCAAATCCTTCTAAAATACTTGGCGTGCAGCAGTACAAACATTATTTTCCACTTTCAGTTAAGGCCAAACAGAAATCCTTTTTCCAGTCAACCTCTTTCTTTTCCCGATGCTTTTGGCGGAGTAGTTTTTAAATGAATATCTTCATGCAAATTGTGGCATTAGTAAATCCAGGCAGATAATCTTGCAGGGCAAAATCCATTTTCTCCATCAGGGACCTCATGTGGGCCTTGAGCCAGGTAAAACCCCTGTGCAGCCTGGTGAGATCCAGCCTCAGCTGCTGCACAGGGACAGAGCTCCGCTGCCCTTCCCAGTGCTGGGGCAGCATTGCATACTTCTCTGCCCTAACTACGACAACATGTGTTCCCAGCATGGGACACGTCCAGAATCTTCCAAAGAGCTGAACTAGGGGGAGATCATAGAATCATAGAATCACAGAACCATTAAGGTTGGAAAAGACCACTAACATCATCTAGTCCAACTGTCAGCCCATCACCACCGCGCCCACTAACCATGTTCCTCTGTGCTACAGTGAACTGCCCTGTTGCTAGACCTGCACTTCTTTCCACACCTGCCATCTATCCCAGCAACATGGAGTGTCTGGGAGACACCTGGCTGATCCTTTATGCCCTTACTGAGCGCAGCTGAGGATGTCTCACTAGGAACAAGTGCAATTCTCATTGCATCAAAGAGAAACTTGGACTGAGACCGAAGCCAGAGCAGCTGGAGGCAGGGCTATGGGAGGCAGAAGGGCAAGGCCATGGCTGGGCCCCTGCTAACCAGGGATGGCCAGACAGAAACAGGCAGCAGCCTCCAGCAAATTCAGCTGGGCTGGACCATGTGTCCTGGCACACACTTGTGGAAGCCTCTAGTTGCTGTCGCTCTTCCATTTTGGAAATATTCACAATCAAGAAGTGGCGCTGTGCCTAAGTCCAGGAACATCTCCTGTTCATACGCACACTGGAAGGGAGATATGAGCACAGCAGTGAGAAATGAGCAGCCCCTCTTCATTTTTCCAGTAGTAAGCAGGATTGTGCCTGTGTTTACCAAAAGTATGCTTGTTGTCTTATTTCCCAGCAGTGTTCATCCTGGTGCTGGAGACCCTGCAAGGACACCAAAGCATCCTCTCTTTCCAGCAGCAAAATAATATCACAGGTCCATTCATCCTTCTGGTTGCCCAGAAACAAATCCTCTGAAAATTCAGACCCTAAAAGCAGCTAACTGAAAATCATCAGCAGGAATTAAGAAAGAGGAAACGTGTTAACCAATTAATTAACTGATTGATGTTACTTTGGTGGTTCTCACCCCACAGTCAGCATCAGGTCAGCAAAATGTGCTTTCAAAAGAAATGATGCTAATTAAATACATGATAGAGCAGCCCATGTAATAATTAGCAAGGGATAAAGTGCCCATTCTGTCCATTCATTGGGATTTTTTTGTCAGACCTGCAGCTGGTTTGTATTTCTGTTTGTCTTTGTCTGCCTGAACCTTAGGCTACCTAAAAAGATCTTCACTAAATGTAATGTCCACATCCCCCCGGTTTCAAAAGCAGCAGAAACCCGAGATGCAGCCAGCATTCATTTTCTATTATGCAAATATAACTTCACAGTATGACACATCTGTAAGGTTTCATTTGGCTCCCCCCTGGCACAGTAAGCATCTGCAGCTTTAATGCCTTTGATATACTGTTTTTGATTAGATTAAAGCTGATATTTATAGTAATTTCAGTAATGTCATTAGCTGTCACTGGAGTATCCTCCAATATTTTGTTTCCTCCATATGTTTTGCAGAAGGGATAATGAAATTTGACTGTCCTGCAGCCTGGGCATTGTTTGGGAGCACGGCTGCCTGGGATCAGTTGCTACTTGTCAATTGGAAGTGGTGACAACAAGCGTGCCCTCTGCACTGTTCTGTGCCTGTCCTCCTCCATCCTTCCAGAGATCAGGTTGTCTTCCCTGCAGACTGGCTGGATGGCACAGTACTTCTTCAGACATCCATTTTGGTATCCATTTTGTTGGTTCATTCACTGCAAGCAGACCCTCAAAAATCAACAAAGCTGCTGAAATAAGAACTTGCAAATGCTGTCAAGGAGATAATTCACAGAATCATAGAATCATTAAGGCTGGAAAAGACCTCTAGGATCGTCTAGTCCAACCACTGACCCATCACACCATGCTCACTAAGCACATCCCTCAATGCCACATCTACACAATTCTTGAACACCTCCAGGGATGATGACTCCACCACCTCCCTGGGCAGCCTGTGCCACTGCCTCATCACTCTTTCTGAGAAGAAATTTTTTCTAATATCCAATTGAGCCTCTTCTGGCATAACTTGAAGCCATTCCCTCTCATCCTATCACTGTTACCTGGGAGAAGAGGCCAACCCCCACCTCACCTCAGCCTCCTTTCAGGAGCTGTAGAGAGCGATAAGGTCTCCCCTGAGCCTCTTCTTCTCCAGACTGAACAATCCCAGTTCCTTCAGCCACTCCCCATAAGACTTGTGCTCCAGACCCCTCACAGCTTTGTTGCCCTTTGGACATGCTCCAGGGCCTCATTCATTCAGTCCTTTTTTTGTGCCCCATTTCTGCCAGGAGAAGGTCCACTGTGACTGAAGGAGGAGGGGCTGGTGGGAGGGAGGGCGGACAGGAGAGGAAGACTTGGGAAGAGGGACTGCAGACCAGCAGGGTATTTAGCTGTGCTGGGGAATGCAATGACAGGCAATAAATACATACAGTTTAACAGTTTAAACAAAGGTGGGGAATTATTTATGGTAGGACAGTGAGTGTTGGCCAAGGGTCAAGGAAAGGAAAACTTAGATTTCCGGGAGGAGAAAATATTGGGTACATAGCGTTACATAGTACATAGAGGTGGAGGCACTGTTGTGGTCTAACCCAGCAGGCAGCTCAGTACCACACAGTCGCTTGCTACCCGCCTCCCAGTGAGATGGGGAGAGAATTGGTGTATTATCAATGTTGCTTTTCTCCTAAAGTGAAAATGCATCATCATAAGACGCTATGAATTAAAAACCCTCTATCCCAGCTGAAGCCAGGACAGACATGTAGCATATCTCTGTGTCGATGTCTGATCTGAAAGGTCCCAGGTAGGAGGGAGATGGTGACAGCATTGGGAGTGGGAGAGGGACTCTGGGCACACTGCTGAGGGGTTTTCTCTTCCCTTTCTGCTCTGAGCCCCATCAAGCAGAGCACAGACACTTGCATCTCTCTGAAGTGGCTGCGTGTAGTTGCTGGTGGGATTAAACAATCCAGTTTTGGAGATTGTTCTGGCTTCAGGTATCTTAAAGATGCAAACACACCGTGTTATTTGAAAGAATACATGCAGCGCTGGCATTTCTGGCAAGCAGTAGGCACACTGGAGTCACATTATTCCTGCAGTATATAGATATTCACTCCCCAGGAGTAGGTGGGGAGTAAAGGTTTATGTGCCAGTGACTTTGTTTAAGTGAAAAAGATTGCTTGGCTTTGCATTAATCTTTCAGATCCATTTCCCAGAAAAAAAAATGCAGCTTAAGAAATGCCACAAATATCCCCTGAGAGCATTTAGAGGGGGGACAAAATGGACATTAAAAATGTATAGATAATCTGGAGTCTTGTTCTTAATGGCGCATTCTCTAATTGCGTGTACTGGAGGTCTGACCCTCTTACATGGCTGTGAGCAGGAGGCACAGCAGGCCCTGCTGGGGAGGGCAAGCAGGGGAAGCCCCTGGCAGCCAGAGAGATTATGACCAGTGTCAGTAGGGATGGCTGAGCTGTCGCTTCCTTGCACCGAGCGCTACTACTGTCATCTTTGGGCTGCTGTGCTGGAGAACGCTCGCTCACCTCCTCCTGCTCAGAGCTGAGAATGTTGCTCTGGTCACAGTTATTTCATTTGGGTCCTCGAAGAGGAGCTTGCTAGGTGACTAGAGCAGGTCCTTCAAGCCAGTAGATTTTCTCTGTCTTTATACCAGCATAAACTGAGAGCAAGTGATCATCTGCCCGATGAACAGTCAATAACTGCTGGTGAGTCCTTTCAGTCAGCAGTTCCCTTGGGAACAGCATATATTTTTCAATCAAACTGTATTCCACCACTGGATAGCTATACAAAGGTAAATAGAGCAACCCGCCTCCCTCTGTTTTTTTTTTTCCAAATGATTTTGCATTTATGAAAACAAAAGTGTCATTTCAAAATAAAAACTGAACTCTTGCTTAGAAGCTGTCAAATATGATTGCTTGCTTTTTGGAAAATTACTCCTCCGTTCCAAAATCTGGTCTAAAAATACGCAAACAATACTTATGTTTTTTCATATATACTTGTTTATATAGGAAATATATTCATATGAGTATGTGTCTATGTTTTGCATATTGCTATTATCATAGAATCGTGAAATCACAGAGTGGCTCGGGTTGGAGGAGACCTCGAAGCCCACCCAGCCCCAGCCCCTGCCATGGGCAGGGCTGCCCCCCACCAGCTCAGGCTGCCCAGGTGCCCATCCAACCTGGCCTTGAGCGCCTCCAGGGATGGGGCACCACAGCTTCTCTGGGGCTTCTCTGGGTTCTCTACTACATTAGCTTTGTGAATACTTTCATTTATCACAAAGGTTAATCTGTAGGGACTGTAACTATCCCCATTAATCCCAGCTACATGTGTATGTCTACAGATCTGCCTCTTTTGCGTTTGTGCTCTTAAAACTTCAAGGTTTAATGCACTGGCACTTTTTAGTCCTCTTATTAATCTCTATCACTGAACTAACCTATCCCTGGACCATTCTGGTCAGACTTGCCTCAGCTCAGGCACTCATTTCTCTGCCCCCTCTCCCCCCATGCAAACCCTTTCAGCTGGTTCAGTGCCAGTGGTGCACATTTCTCAGCTCAGGACCTGTTTATGACCTCTCTTTTCTCAGAAGTTTCCTCCACTTCTGATGAGTCCATGCCTGCCCTGGACTCTCCCTGTGTTTCTACACGCAGGAGTACCATAAAATTCCCATACTAAGCATCGGGGGGTTTGAAAAGAGAAATGATGATTGTTTTCAGATTCTTCAGCTCTCCTTCCTGATTAACGTCTCATATGGAAGGAGTTTATGTAAAGCTGGTGTTCACAGGCTCGGCAATATGCAATATCATTCTCCACCAAACAATTCTTGTCAACACTGATAGTCTTTTCCTTTGTTGGACTCTTGGTGAAAATTGTTGGAGCTCGTGTTTCAGTGTTCCCTCTTCCATTATTTATAACATACTGAGTTACAAGTGACAACTAACCAAAACACAGCTACACTTCTTGGTAGATCTTCTCATTTTCCATGTACTCAGAGCACAGAGTTTGCTCTTTTTAAAGCACGGATGCTTAGCCTAACCATCTCAAAATGTAATTAAAACGTAAAATAGGAAAATTTTATAGCTGTCTGCCAGATGTCCTGAAGAGTTTCTCTAAGGAAAAAGGAGGTAATCTGTTCTCAGCATCCTTGTGGCTTTCTGCAACATTCACCCTTTGGAGCTGGCAGAATTTACTGTCTACTGGAGGCAAGTAGTTTTGGGGAGAATTTGTAGATACTTGCAGTCTTTTATGGCCAGCAGAGGCTATAAGCCACTTCCTGGGGTGCCTGACATGTGCCCAGCCCCACTGGCTGTTTGCTACCAGCAGTCCTCAGCATCCAGCCCCTCATGGAGCTCCTCATGAACTCACATTGCAGGCTGGTAATTGCTATCCCCTTCAGTGAGGATGTCCCACATCTCAGCCCTGATGGATAGGAAGTGGTGCAAAGGGAACTGTCAACCTGGACCCTTTGGGAAGGCAGTGTTGTGTGTTGTGTGTGCGTGGCCAGCAGGGTGATGGAGGTGATCCTGCTCCTCTACTCTACTCTGCGCTGGTGAGATCTCACTTGGAATAATGCATCCAGGTGCATAGTCTTCAGTACAGGAGAGGCATGGAGCTGTTGGAGCATGTCCAGAGGAGGGTCATAAAAATGACCCAAGGGATGGAACACCACCCCTTTGAGGACATGCTAAGATAGATGGGGCTGTTCAGCCTGGAGAAGAAAAGGCTCTGGGGAGATCTGATAGCGGCCTTGCAGAATCTGAAGGGGGGCTGTAAGAAAGAAGGGGACAGACTTTTTAGTAGGGTCCGTTGTGATAGGACAAAGGGGAAATGAGGAGAGATTTAGATTGGATATAAGGAAAAAGTTTTTTTATGATAAGGGCAGTGAGACACTGGCACAGATTGCCCAGAGAGGTGGTAGATCTTGTCTTTAGAAACACTCAAAGTGAGGCTGGATGGGGCTCTGAGCCCCCTGATCTAGCTGTGCATGTCCCTGTTTGTTGCAGGGGAATTGGACTAGATGGCCTTTAAAGTCCCTCCCAACTCAAAACAGTTCTATGATTCTCTGATAGTAAGTTTCGTTGCCTGAGCTGGCTGCTCACCACATGCAAGCTCTCCCAGCCTGCAAACTGCTTTCTGCTCTCTCCTTCCTGCTGGCCACAGCAGCAGCTGATCTGCATCTCCACTGGCGTGGTGCAGAAAAGGACATTCACAGTGTGTGAACCATGCCAGAAAACTGGTTGCAGCCAATATAAACTACAGCTTGCGCAGCTAGTGTAATCTCAGAAGTTATCCCCACCAGGTCTGGTCAGGAACTGGGGCTGTGCAGGTCGAGGCTCTGTGGCACCGTGGGGAGTGGCACTAAGTGAAAGCATGGAGCCAGGCGTGCTGCAATGCCCCAGAAAATGAAACTCTCCTCCAAAATAAATGTTACAGCTGCCAAGGCATCATATTTCGGTGTGTTTAATTTCCTTTATGTTTTCACTTGCGCACCAAAGTACATTTGTGTATGAGAGCGGCATTACAAAAGCATCTAACAGACCAGAGCTGGAATGGAGTTGAGATAGAGGGTTAAAACAGTCCCTCGTCTGCCAACACCGATACTAACGCTTCCCCACAAAATATGTAGCTGAAGCTGCATTCTGTCAGGGAACTGTTTGGTCCAAAGGGTAGATTTTGCCCTAGTCTTTAGTTTGGCTTTGTTTCTTTTCAGTTCTAAAGAGCACGTATGCATCCGGGATTACAAAATTTTGGGACAAGCCTCTCATCTGCATGCTGTGCAGGGCAACAGCTGGCAGATGTGCAAATGAATTTGCACCACGACAGGGTGTGCCCACTGCCCCAAATCCTTCTCCCCAAATCTTATGCCCCAAAGGGGCTCAGGCACCCACAGCCTTCCATCAGCATTTCCTGACTCTCCAAAATCCCGCTCCTGTGTGAGCCTGCAGAAGGCTGCTTGTGCTTGTGTGGGAATTGGATAATTCTGGCGTTAACCTCTTTGCTTAGGCATCCTCAGCTGCAAATTGAGGAATAACAGCACACTTCCGAGGGATGGGAGGGTGAGGATTAACCTCTACGCTGCTTGGAAGTACTGTATACGTGCCAAACAATATAATCGTCCTAAATGCGAGGCCAGGATAATCCAAGTGTTTTTGCAGAGCCAGAATCCTATTTGATTTCATCTGTTTTAATTAACAAATTTAATTTTGCATTATTAGGGAAAACAAGAATTAAAAAAAAATGATCGAGCATGCGTATGCTTTATTACAAATTATTGTTATCAGCCGCCCCGCAGGACTCCAGTCGGCACTAAATATGAGCAACGGTTAAATTACAGGGGTCATGGAATAGGCACAATCAAAATGCAAACACTTTTCTTTCACGTGAGGCAGGAGAAAAAAGAAGAATCCTTGGAACCTCCTTGGAGCCACCAGGACTGCAGAGAAACGTACCGAGCAAACTGTAAAACTGATTATGAGGCTCAAAAAGGCTAACATGCAATTTGTGTTCTTTTTATGTAGATTAAATGCATTCACTGCAGCTCATAGAGCTTAGATGCTCAGCAGGGATTCAGAGGGCTGGGTATCAGTCAACCACAGCCAGCCGCTAAACCACAGGGCAAAATCTGCTATTGTACATTAGAATAGTCACTTAATCTATCTTAATGGGTGAAAAACCCAAGGGACAAATGTATATTAAAATCAGAAAGTTAGTTGCAATATTTAAGGAAAGCTGTAAATATTTTTTGAGATAACACTGTAAAACATTGACAGTGAATCTGAAATCCCCTTGCATATCTTTACGTTTAGCCCCTGCAGATGCAGCTGCCCAGCAGCCCTTCCTGTCAGTGGGGAGGAAGCCCCAAGATGCAAAACACTGACCAAGTAAACAAGGCAGTGATGGAGCAGGATCTCCTTAGGCCCTGTGAAGGGAAGGCTGTGGAGTTGGTGGCTGGTGGCCTGCTCAGGCTCCCCTGCGCAGCTCCAACCCCTGTGGGTGCAGCCACCAGGGCAGGGATGCTGTTAACAGCAGTAGAGCTGCCTCTGTGAGAATTACTCCATAAAGAGGAGGCAGTAGCTACGGCACAGCCCTTGTCGTGGCATGGCGCAGAAAATCCAGCCTTTGCCTTCCTTCTTCCCAGGACTGGCAGTTCCTGGAAACTGGAGAGCAATAACACCACCTAATCTCTGCCTGAAAGCCTCCTATTTACTTTGCTGTTGTCTGGAGTATCCTCAGCCTCGTCTAGCTTAGATCCTCCCAGCAGAAGATTTTCTGCTCCCGCTACTTATATCCTATTTAGAGCTAATTGGGACCGCCTGCCATCATGGCTCAGAAATAATTACTTTGCCATAATGAAGCTTCAATCGGGATTTTTACACCTGTGCTGAGGGTGGCTGACCAAACCACTGGCGTTCTTACACACAAACCCTGAAATGGCTCTGTGAGCAAGGAGCCCTGCCTCCACACATGTGGGTACACAGGGAGAGGTGCTCTGTCAGCTGTCAGTTAACGTTATTTTGGAAGATGTGGAAGAAAACGAACCCTGCTAAAACCTACAACATGCATTTCACCTTAACTTGGAATAGGATGGGGTTTTTGTCAGCTATCTCCACTGTCTGCTCACCAGCTCCATGTTTGTGCTGTTTCAGGAGAGCCCTTTTTGGACAGAAAACTCGCTTTGGGTAACCTTGTGCTGCAGAAGTGCAATCTGGCTCTGTGGGCCAGAAGTAATACTGTGAGAACAGGAGATAGATGAACCATTGGGACCTGCTGTTGATTCCTGACCCATACTGTTAACTAAACATATCTCCAAATAAGGGTATTTCCATTGCCAAGATTGAGCTCCCCTGTGAACTGCAAGCTGCTCAGGGTGCATGTTTTCAAGGCACCACACATTCTTCAAGACAACCCCATGCGTGGGATACAGGAACGAAGAACTGAAGCAGTGCTGGGCCACTTGCACAGTATGGGCAAGCAGCATCCTCAAGGAGACCAAAGTATAGAATTGCAGAATTCTTCGGTTGGAAGGGACGCTTAAAGGCCATCTAGGGCAACTCCCCTGCAATGAACAGGGACACCTACAGCTACAACAGTGTGCTCAGAGACCCGTCCAGCCTGACCTTGAGTGTCTCCAGGGACGGCACACCCAGCACCTCTGTGGGCAATCTGTGCCAGTGCCTCACTGGCCTTATTGTAAAAAACTTCTTTCTTATGTCCAGCCTAAACTTCTGTTTTAGCTTGAAACCATGTGCCCTTGTCCTGTCACAAGAGACCCTGCTAAAGACACCTTCTTTCTTATAGCCTCTCTTTAGATACTGGTAGATCCCCTGTGGCACAGATGTGGCCAAGCAGGCCAAGACCAAGCAAAGAGGGAGGGCAGATGCCAGCAGAAGACTGGTCAGGACTGCTCTGGTCCTGTTGAAAGTATAGAGACTGGCTTTGGGAGCAAAGTCAGTTGCTGCCTTCAGCCTTGGCACCTGAGCAGTGAGTGGTGGAAGGAAAGGGGCCTGGCCTGCCATGCCAGGAGGCCTGGAGGTCTGAGTCCCCTTCATGCTCTGCAGCCAAATAAACACCATGCTCCTGCCACTTTGCTGTGATTTGCGTGGCAGAGCTGGGGGACAAATTGCTCACAGGATGATGATTTACTCACTTGCATGTTGTGAAGTGTATTTCATAACGTGAAGAGTTTTCAGTGCTTCAGCAGCCTCCCTTGCTGGTCATACCAGCACAGTATGCTCAGAGTCCTGCTGGCTGGTCTTACTTCAGCCCACTGAGCCTCATGGATGGCTTGAGGACATCCTGAGGACACACAGGAGTGGCTGAGGTCAGCAGCCTCTGTGACAAATCTTCCTGTCTCTCAGAAATGGCACATTTGCCATGCACTTTTCTGCTAGGGTATGTGTTTTACCTAGGTGAAAGAAAAGTGCAAAACTGCTGTTCTCCCTGTTTTCCCACATGCCTTATGAAAAGCAGGTTTCTGTGTTGATAGTTACTCATTACACGCAGATTGAATGTCAGGGATGACAAGTTTCTTTCATAACCTCTCAGTCTTCTTCACCTACTTGTCTGAACCTTCCACAAACAACAAGCGAACTATGAACATTTGTGAAGTCTGATTTCCTCTCTAATTCTATAAGGTCACTGAATCACATACATCACATAGCAAGTGCATCTGCTCTGCCATTCCATTTTGCTCAATAGCTACATTACACATGGAGGTAAAGTACAAACATCTGCTTCAGTGCCAGGTCTTGAAGACCAATCAAAATCATTGTTACAATTGAAGCTCAGAAACTTGCAGTGTCTGCATCCTCAATTCAACTGGGAATTAGGCATTGTTGTAGTTTATATTTAATAGCTGCCTACTTAACTTATTGCTGTCCACCACTGTGTCATGGAAAATGTACTGGAATTATTAGACTGTGATAATTTTGGTCTCCCTGATGTTGAAGAAGAGAAAGCTCTGAAGTTCATAAAAGGAGGTACTGGGTTTTTAAGTCCACTTTTGGAAAAATATTAAGACTAGCCTTTTTATTAGACCATTCAATTATTAAATATATTTTAAGCCTGGGATTTTCTTCCTTATGTGAAACTTATCTTCCAGACATCGCTTTTTTTCTACCATAACTGGAAGTTGAAATGATGGAAGACCCTAAATTACACAGTCTGAGATATTCTGGCTAATGTCTCAATTTAAAAAGCCAATATACACCGTGGTATTTACAACTCTTGCCTGGAGAATGGTTTATTGTCATTTTCTTTTATTAAAGGTAGTTGAAGTAGGTCTCACCCATTTTCCAAGGACATGAAAGTCCCCAGCATTAAGGCAATCACATGGATCTAGTCCTCCTCGGTTTGTACCAGAGAGGACAACTCAGCAGAGGCCAACCACACTTCTGCATCTGCCCAGCCCTCATGGCTTCAGGTTATGGCCGTCATCACATTGTCACCAACATCTGAGTCCACTGCATGCAGGACTCAAAGCAGCTAATAGTCCTATCTGTCACACTACAAAGCATACTTTGGATATGACGATCAGAAATTCTTCTGGACTAGGTTTATGTGTTATGTGGATAGAAATAATTGACAACAGCTGATGTGTGTGGTCACTAGTAATGGAAGATGTCATCTGCAGCAAGTTTGAGAGCACATGATTCACATTACAGCTCACTGCAGGTTCTTTGAGCTAATAATGGTGCATACTTAAATACTATGATATTTATATATATTGCTACAAACTTGCTACTACCTAATTCTTCATGGTCAGCACTAAATGGTACATCGTGGCCTTTCTGATCCTGGGAGCAATGGACCTTAATGCATGAGGTAAAGGGAATTAGCTCTCAATTTGACTTTGTCCAAGTGAATTACATGCATTATGCTACATAAATGTAAATAAAATGTGTATGAGCCAGATGATGGTGATGCTGCATAGATCAGACATATTAGGGAAAAATGAGCAAATGTGAATTAGGAAAGCATTAAAAACACTGACGGCTTCTTGTGTCATTTTGCTGATAATACAAAAGGACTTGCCACGAATCTAGTTATCCATGCCCACAAAAAACCATAAAACCCCTCCCAAGTGAGCCAAAACTGTGTTTTCAAAAACAAAGGTCTCTCATGCTTACAATGCTTTCTGGGAGCTCTTCCAGATCTAAAATGAGTGTCACTAGGAGACAGGAAAACTCTCTAGACCGAGGACGTGACCTTCTCATTTCCATCCCTTGGAGACCAAACCTGAACCATGCCTGGTCTGACTCTGCGTGCCCACCTCATGCTGTGCTTGTGGTGACAGGCTGCCACATCGAGTGGGGAGGGCTCTGTGCCCTTCTGTGTGCCTGTGTGCGGCTGCGGGATGGAAGCCTTAGGGACACAGTGATGCTACAAACAAAAAGCACTTCTTACTGGCCCAGGACTATGTCTTGCTCTTCTTATCCTCCAACCAGGTCATGTTCTGTGGAAATTCCTGTGTCTGGAAGAAGGCAAAAGCCCTTGTCCAGGTGGCTGGGGCTTTCACTGGTGATGGTGGCTTAGTTTTCTGGTTTTAAACAGTGACTGTTCAGAGGAATATTAGAGCAAATCCAGAGAAGATGGAGTAGAAATCAGAGGGCAAGGGAAACTGCTGGGGGTGCAATACAGATTAATTTATCACATTGCTCTGCAATTTGTCACAGAGGTCTCACCTCCACATACATGGGGTGTGTTGAGTATTTACAGACAGGGATGAGAAGAAGTGGAAAATGGCTTCCCTGTTCTTTGTATAGACCAGCCCATTTCATAAACCAGGATTTATTTACTGATGCACAGTATTTCTGTCAGAGACACCTGAAAGTGTTCTGACCAATAGATTTTCCTTAAAATAGGGGTAGGCTGCAAGAGTCACGCCTACATCAGAACATTTGAAATGCCCAAGAAACAAATTGGGCTTGCTTTACTGCACAAATTTAAGCTTCTTCATGAAGCACCCATCATTGTGCAAATATTGCTCAAAGGGCAAAGCAGTGTTTGTGAGCAGTGTAAGAGCGATTGAACTTAGCAAAAAGCTGCCTCATTAACTTTTTGCTTGCTGAGGTGAGCTATGAAACAGAGAGCACCTTCCACAAAATCCACGAGTCAGCATGGCACAAGGGGTGGGCAAGATGGGCTCAGAGGTGGGCTGGGAAATGGGGGAACAATAAAAGGGAAGGTGTTTGCTGAAGAGCAGAAGGTGCAGTGTGTATCTAACTAATATCTCCAGATGGGAGATCTTTGTAGTTATCATGGCTGAGGAATGTTTTCTAGAGAAATTCAAGGAAAAATGAAAGGCAGGTGCTTTGGGAAACCTGGATGTTTTTCCCACATGTGGAGGGATGTGTGGAAGCAGCTGAGGAGGAAACAGGCATAGAAGGACAAAGGCAGACCAAAGGCAGAAAGGAAGAAGGTCGATGGCTTCAAGAGCTAAAAGCCATTGAAGTCCATATTTTATACGGGAGTTGGCCATATTGCCCACTCTGAGCTGCTTCTGGCTGCCATGCTGTAAATGAGGGATGACTGGCCTTGTAGCTAGGGCAGTACCACCACCACCACCTTGCCTCCTTCTTCATTCAATCCCTACTCTCAATAGAAGACAAACAAACAAACAAGAGCTTCCTGTACAAAGCCTTGTTGAAATGCTGGCTCAGAGTCAGAGATTTTTACTGAGCAAAACTTTGTCCCATGGAACTGCACTTCATTTCCATTTCAAAGGGAAATGTTATCAATTTATTTACTGGAAATTCAGAAGGAACTGCCTTTACAATATGGCCCATTTTCTGGATTACTGAATATGTTTTGGTTTGTGGTAGTGTGCTTAAATCCATCTGTGGCTATATTTATTACAATTCCTTTTTTTTCAACTTGCATAGAGTCTGAAAGGGGGAAGGTCAACTGATGCAACCTCATAAAATCCCAGTGCAAATGTAGGGACTGTCAAGAAATTTCATATGCTTCGGATTTCTGGCATTTCAAAAAGAAATATTGATTGTCCTTTTCCCATTTGCCTGGAGCAGGTGAATGAAGAAACTTCTGAAGCAATAATTTATTGTGTCTTTACCGATTCACTGAAGCATTTATGAATATAGCCCAAAGTCTCTTGACATTAGCTGCCTGATATGTTATCACACTATTTCATACAGAAACTCGAAGAGCAAACTTGGCTTTCTGTTCAAAGCCATAAACACTAGACAGCCTTGTGCACAGTGAAGCAAGTTACCACGCGATGCATCCAGGGAGGTTTTCAGCTGTGATTTAACCCTTCTCTGGCCCACGTGGCTCTGTTCTATGCAGTACTCTCTGTCAGCCTCTCTTCCATGTGGCTATAATTAAATAAGACAGTTAAGTAATTATGGTATTCAAGTTGCCAAATTTTGAGGAAGATGCTCCTGGGACCGCAAGGCTGTAAAGTGCTGGGCATCTCCTGCAATGGAAATCAATGACTCTCAGAGCAGGATCATGCTCCCTATGCGTAAAGGTCAAGCACATGCTGGACGTGACTGCCACCTGACTGTGCAGTGACATTGACCATCGTGAGGGGACTGAAATGAAGACTCACACAGTCATTCCTCAATAATGAAAGCATTTTAGTTTACCTTACTCATACTTCAGAGGTGCCTAGGAAATTTGTTATTGAGATAAAGCAGTACATTTCAAAACCCATGTTCTAAAACCAACACCCATTTATAATGCTAATGATGCCCATTTCAAAACGAAATTGCTTCAGTCATAGCACAATCAGGTTTGAGATGGCAGTGCTGATAATGCAGTGATAAATGTCATACTGATTTGGTAATGTGTTTATGCCCACGTTGAGCTGGTGGCTGGGAAAAGGTTGAAGTAAAGTCTGGGCTGGCCCAATAAATGTAAATGTTTTGTGCTCAATCACACCAAAAAATGTTGCAAAACCCCAGATGAAACCTAGATCCATGTCTGAACTTCAGCAGGAAGATCATGATTTTCATCTACATATGGATCTGAAATCCTAGCCTGAGGTTATGTGTAAACTGTAACTATTTTAAATCTGTAGGCCTAAGTAACTAGTCCTCAAGAGAAACATAAGAACCAGCAGAGGAGTCAGAGGAGAAAGAAGTCTTTTAAGTTCTGGGAAAATCCTGAAAAGATGGGAGCAAGAGAGGGGAACAAAAAACAAATGAGAAGAAGACCAGGAGAGGCCTAGAAGAAAATATTGGCCAATATTTTAGAAAGCAAATGGAATGATGCAGAAGAGACTAAACAAGTTATCTTGGCTCTGATCCCAGGCATAGTCATGGGAAAGACTGATAGGGGACACAATCAGTAAAAACATAAAAGATGAGAGCATAAAGTAATGCCAATCAACAACACTTTATGGAAAACAGGTTTTGTCAAATATGCTTGATGACAGCATATTTTTCATGGGGTGACAAGTTGATAGGATTCAGAAGATTATTGCCATAAAGTACCTAAATCTTTGTGTTTGGGGGAAAAAAAGATCACTAAACAAAACTAAAGCAGATCCCATTCAAACAGTGATAAACTAGTCAACTAATTGATTGAAAAATACTGGAAGTAGGGAAGGGTGAGCCCATATACAGTGGTTGCAGTGGAGTCTTGTGGGAGTCTATTTGTGCTATTTCATATAGCTTTATACCCTTGAGAGAAAATCCTGCACCTCTGGTGAGGAGGGCTGACATAAACAAGCATTTTTATATACCATAGGCGTAATTATGAATTTAGAAATAGATGGATCAGGAGTGTAGGATGGAGGGGTTATGTTCTGGAAATCAGTGATGATAAAATGAGCTTGGAAATCATATGAGACACATTACTGAATATGTTGCTTCCAGTGTAATGATTCAGCCAGAGGAATGAAAAAGTTTCAAGAGCATTTAAGCAAGTAGAAATAGAGAAATTGTATAATCAGTGAAATGATCTTTGAGTGAGGGCATTAACCATAAGACCACATCCAGCTCTGGCATCCAGAGCTCAGCAGAGGTCAGGAGGACTCAGAAAGATGCGGTAATGATCCATGCTCTTTCCCAGCACAGGCTGCGAGAATGTGAGCTAGTTAGCATGAATATGAGAAGGCTAATATAAGATGTGTTAAGAAATGTGTACTCCCTGTTTGATTTCTGATGTTGGTGAGCTCCTCAAGACGACAGAAGAATGCAACAAGATCTGGTGCTTGGAGGTCAAGTCTGCACACGTCTAAAATAGAGATGCGGCGTGCTCCTGGCAACACAACAGCCAGGACTGGGGACCAAAATCCACACTGACTGGGTGCAACCTGTACTGGGTGGCCTGGTGTCAGAGGCCATAAACATTTCCCACAGTGGAGCTGAAAGGCTCAGAAAAAATAATAATAAAAAAATGTCCTGACACTCCAGCCTCTCACATGCTCATCCTTGTGTATACTCACAGTAAAAAGTTGTTCCATAAAATGGGGTTTGAAATCATTGGCCACATTTTCTTGTCACTCATTAGGTAATCTGTATTGCCTTGAAATAAATTCACCACAGAGACTGATATGTTTGCCACACAAACTATTGTTTCTCCATTTGTAACATGCTGAAGAAATGCTTGGGCATCTGGGGATGTACAAAATGTTCTCTGGACCTGCAGAATGTGCAGAAACATGCTCCAGAATTTCTCATGATGCAGCCCAGGAAAATGTTGCTAGCATAGCATTAATGGGATCCATACCGGGAAGGCTCATTCATGCCATCGGTGGTTTATTGAACTGTTCTGCAGTAACTGGTTAGTTTCTTTTTACAAAACAAAAATTCTTGGTTCTACAAGTTATTGTTTCATACAAATGCAATAGAAGAATGGGTAAGAAAAACACCACAGAAAGTAACAGCAAACAGACGTTCTGCTATGGGATGCTCACAGCTCATTTTAAACAGCCTAGCCTTAAAGTGCATTAGTTATTTCCACTGACTATTCTGACGCACAAAGGATGAAGCCACAGAGCTCTGTTTTCTCTGAAAAAATATGTCTTGCTGGGAGCCTGGGCTCCTCACTCTGCAGCTGTGGCCGTGGCGAGAGGGTTGCCTTAGCTAAACATCTAGGGTACCAAACACAGCAAAGGCAGTGGCAGACCTGGGTTCTCCAAGAGAGGTGTGTCCCAAGCACATGCCAGTTGGTGAGTTAAACCAAGCAGCCAGGGGTTTCCCTCAGCTGTCAATAAAATGGGAAAATGGTGATTCCTCCGGGCTAATTTCTGTGTGATTTGAAAGCTGTGGAAACACGTAACACTGGAGCAGGCAAAAAGTGGAACAGATATGGTTGCAACCGAAGATCATCTCCGCACAACCAATCCCCATCAAACTGGAGCTAACATCTGTATTTTAAAAGCAAGATATTTTTCTCCATACGCGTTGAGACAAATAATAAAATACAGGTGTAAGCAAGCCTTCATTGTCTTACTGTCCATAGATAAATACACAATAAGTTCAAAGTAGGGCTGGATTCATAAGGCAACACTATGCTAATCTGTATTCGGGTCTCAAGCGTATTATCTGTAATTTACAACCAATTTAAATGGCATTAACAGTCTTCCCCTTATGGGAATTTAAATTTGCATCCTACCATTGAATTAAACACTGATTGCATATTTTCTATGGGGGACGTAATGCTCTTTGAAGCTTGTTTTGAATAATAAAGCATCTATTCATGCACATGGTGCAATGTGTTTCTTTGTCCTGCATGTAATTGAAGTAAAATGTGAGTTAAAGGGATTTTTCCTCTAGCCACAGGTTTGTTGATTACCATCTATTTTCATCTATTCAAGGTTTTAAAAAGGAAAAGAAAAATACAGTAATCTCTTCCTGCATTTGGAACCTCATTTACCACTCAGAACCTTTCTGAGAGCGTTGAGGATGAACATTCAGGAGGTCAAGTTGCAGCCGATCTTTGGAGGAGGAGAAGAGAACAGAGCAAAATAGACCCCACCCTCCTGGAAAAAGAATAAAATAAAATACTACTGACCAAAAGCAGAGGGAGGGAGACAGTGTCGCATCTAACCTCCAGGAGAGCCTCGTAGCTGCTGCTCTGCATATAGCCAACTGCTTCAGGCCAAGAGCTGTGGCGAGGATGACTTCGCCATTAAGGAAGCGGCTAGGGTGAAATAATACTGTTGACCTTTTCTGTTTGATTTGTATAGGGGGAATAGCTGAAATAAAAAACAAACATGTGACTTTCTCCTTCCTGGAGATGAAAAATCAGCACAAAGGCAGCCTGAAGAGCAGGACGTTGGGTTGTGGCCTAAAGGGGATCCCAGCAGCACCCTCCAGCACTGTGCTCCGAGAAGTCTGTCCTCCCCTAATGCTCCTGCAGCAGCTGTAACCAGGGTGGAAGAAAGCTTCTCTGATGGGTCTTAAGAGATATTTTTTGTATTTTGCTGTTCGCTTTAAGATGGAGGCATGCCTGTGCCTAGCAAAGCTGTAGCTGTGTTAATGGCTCAGATATTCATGATCCTGGCTTTTATCCAGAAATGACAGTGAAGGCAAAACACAGTTGATGTATTTGGCATTTGTGCAGTGATATCAGTAATGGTTTAGAGAGGCGGTTTTTATTTTTCATCGTTCTCTGGTTTTTATTTTCTTGAAAAAGCAGGGGCCACTGCTGCTGGGACCATAGCTTTCTTTCAATTCTTGGGATTTTTGGAAGGCTTTAAAAATGCAGAATGCACAGAACTCCAAGATGATTTGTCTTCTTCCCTATCTTCAAAGGTGATTTCATATCTCCTTGAAGAACAAAAACTGCTTAAAAACTGCCAACCGCATTTTAGGAAGAGGAAGAGAGAACTGCGGACCGTGGCCTTGATCCCATTAGGACAAGGTGTCAGACGGCGGCTGTAACCGTATCTCTAGACTTAAACAGTTGCACAAGATTTCTTTACAGGCTACCTTAAATTACTGCAGTTAATACTGTATTGGTGCTATAAAACCTAGCGCCAGCAGGGCCACCACTGTGTGCATAGCCAACATCAAAGGGCTCCATAGCTGTGCTGCCCGCAGATAGCGAGGGACAGGAATACCTGCTTTTTTGCTTTCAAAAACAGTTTTTCATTGAACCACATGCACACAAAGGAGAGGATGGTCCCCAGACACCTTGAGACTAATTGCCATTTTGTTCATTTTCCCTAAAACAAATGTCTCCAGAATGTCTCTGAAATTCAGTTTGATACCACAGGCCCATGGGTGCAGGTGGGGGGCCCTATGTCCTTACAGCCTGCCAAAATTTGTCTCCCCTTCTGCTGTTTGCAAGGGGGTCACGGAGCTCTGGAACAGGCTGCCCAGACAGGTGGTGGAGTCTCCTTCTCTGGAGATACTCAAGACCCATCTGGACACTTTCCTGCGTGACCTGCTGTAGAAACATGCTTTACCAGGTGCTTGGGCTGAGTGATCTTCAGAGGTCCCTTCCAGCCCCTGTGGCTCTGTAATGCTGTGACAGGGAGCAGGAAGTCTATTAAATGCCCCCATACACCCAGCTGCAGGCCATAGCCCCACAGACACAGTGGCCAGGCCCCATAGCCAGCCAGTAGCGTTAGGCCATGCTCACAGCAGCGATGGGAAAGCATCCTTGTCAGGAGTCCCCACAGCTCAGCAGGAAATGTTTGCAATTCCTAGTGAAAACATGGCTTAAAGCAAGCTGGAGCTTCACGACCTGTAGCCTTAGCTCAGGGGCAGTGCCATTGATACTGATTGCTGCTATAGTGATTTTGTTTGCTTTCCAGTGCGCCAGTTCAGGAGGTTTTTGGCAGGCTGGCAGCAGATGTGCCGAAGGCCTTCAGCAAGGTCTGTGCTCTGGTATGCTGCCTTCACTACTGGCTGGGGCAGATGAGCCACACTGCAATCCATGAGCATTTCTCCCTTTTTTCTGCGGATATCATACAAAGAGCCTGGCCTGATTTCCCAGTGGTAGGCTCAAGCAGCAAATGACAAAGTATATATTTTCCATCCCCTGCTGTTGGCGTTTCCTGGAGATCCACACGTGTGCACTCACTGCCCACCATTTTCATTAGCGATGTGGAAGCAAACAAAAAACCACCATGGTTAAAGCATGCCACTCGCCCAAAGAAAGGCAGAAGGGTAAATAAAGCTGAAAGGCTTGCTGGGTCACACAGGAAGCTGCACCCAGACAAGCTCAATGTGTTTTACTGCAGGCAAGAGGGAAGGAAAAACAGTCTCCCGAGTGCAGCACCTAGAGACAAGGGAATGTGTCAGGAAATGCAGTCACCATGAAAAAGCACTGCAGGCCTTGAGAGACCTCAGCTTGGTGGTGGGGGCAGCTTCCAGGGAAGGATGCATAGGCTGAGGCAGAGGGCTCCTGTCTGCAAAAGCTGAGGGCGAAGGGATGGAGCTAGAAGCCCTTTAGCCAGGGGTGATTTCAAATACATTTCTGATTTCAAAGAAAAATCTGGCAGGCTTTTTCTAAACCACAAAGAATTTTGGAAACATTGGATCAATCTGCACAGGACGACGAGGGGTTGATGGGTAGTTTCTGGTGGCTTCTGACTGAGATGGGATGCCTTTCAGGATGTAGCAGCTGGGATTTATGGACTGCCATGCAGTGGTAACTATGTGACATTTATATGCGAGGCTGGCTTCAGAAGATCGGATGAGCTCTGCTGGCTTTTGACTTTATTCATCTATGAAATTGCCACTCTGCTTTATAAGATATTATGAATAAATAAACAAGGGATGGGGTTGAGCTCCCCCAGCGAACCCTCCACCTGCTTCTCAGGCCTCTGCAGTGCATGTAAAAAAATAGCAGGACAAAGGTGACAAAGCGGACTCAAACATTGCCATCGCCATAGCAACAGTGACATTAGCCTGACACAGCAGCAGAAACCAAAATGCACCCTCGCAAGGAATAATGTGCGAGTTAGGGAACTGCAAAATGCTGGCCCTGTGTTGCACAACATAAACAAGCAAAATGTAAATGGCCGCAGATTGCTCAATAAAATGACTAATTACTACTTAAAAGAGGCTTTCTGCAAATAAATATGATCTTAATAATCTGTAAAATCAATTTCCCCCGACACTAGTAACGAAAGGAAAAACAGTCATGAGTTGCATATATACCAACAATTTGCATTTACATCTTTGCCTGGAATCAGAAACGATTAATGCCATACTATTGTGTGGGCTCCCAACTGCCCCTTCAGCATAACTCCTCTCTGCCTGACAGTAGTGCACACGGTGATGTGACTAACATCTGTCACATCTGGTTTGCTCTTTCTCTCATCTGCTCCCCGGGGATGCACTGTGTTCTGTGCAGGAGAGTATTTTGCATTGGGCTTCTTTTTGCCTTTTAATGTACACACCACTATGTGTTTCAATGAGAAAAGTTCAGGCCAAAGAAATATGGTGTGCGCATAACAAAAGGAAGATTTTTCATCCCTTGTGGGATTTGGTACTGCCATCTCAGACGACAAAGGGGTGGAGAAACATCTTCCCCTTGCCCAGCTGACTTCAGAAAAGAGAGCTTGCTCAGCTCTGGGGAGCGCATCATTTTGGACAGCAACATACAGCCATAGTGGTGCTTTGGACATGTGGATCCATGGCCCTGGAGAGTGAGAGGGAGGTGAGGCACTGGCACAGCTGCCCATAGAAGCTGTGGTGCTCCATGCCTGGAGGCGCTCAAGGCCAGGTTGGATGGGCACCTGGGCAGCCTGAGTTGGTGGGGGCAGCCCTGCCCATGGCAGGAGTTGGGGCTAGGTGGCCTTCGAGGTCCCCTCCAACCTGAGCCACTCTGTGATTCTATAAGGATGGAAGAGACCACAAGGCTTAGTGTTGTGTCTCTGAAAAGTGGGTAGAGGTGAGGGCTTGCTAGGCTTGCAATGTGTTGCTTTCAGGGGCAACACTTTGCTGAAGCCCTCTCTATTGTGAGGGCTTCTTGTGACACATTTCCATGTCAAGCTGGAAGCAATATGAACTGTACAGGCTCAGAGCGAGAAAAACAAAACAAAACAAAGCAAGAAATCCAGTGAAAGAAATGTGAAATAAAATGTCTTCCCACCACCCCTCCCAGAGTCCAGAGACATAGACTGAGGCTGCTGCAGAAGACTGGAGACCTGTCCTGCCTCCCTGTGCCACCAAGCATGCCCAGAACTAGAGTAGGTATCCCATAAACAAAGAGCAGTCCTCCATCCTCAATGAAACAAGAGGAAAAGTGGCAGTAAAAATGGATTTATTTTTTCCCAATCTAAAATTATGAGACTGTCAGCCATCTCTAGGAGCTGTTAATCATAGAACATACACCTGAGACACTTTCAGATGTGGTGGAACAGCAGGGATGGGGCCTCAGCACAGGCAATAGGCAACTGTAGCCCCTAGGGAGGAGGGCTCTGCTAATTACTTTCCAGGGATGAATAAAGGTTGTGTTGGTCCCCAGCGGTGCCCAGGCAGACCCCACCAGTGCACCACTGGGCAACTCCATTCTCTTCAGTGGGATAGCTCAGATAGGAATGGAAGAAACTCTGTCAGGAAGAGAAGCTACCACCCAGCTGTGCTTGGCTGATGCACATCCCCTTTCACAGCCAAGATTTATGCTGTACAATGTAATGCTGAGAGCAAGGCTTGCAGAGTTTGATGGAGGCAACACACACAACTTCAGCAGAGGCACAATAAATTCATAGCATATAAATCACAAAGATGGTCTTCTGACACAGCTAGAATTTCCATGCACCTATACAATTTATTTATTCATTTTTAAAGTGTAAGCTTGAAATGTATTTTTATTGTAATGAGATTGTAACATATCACTTTTATTTACAATTACATCTCAACATTGGTCAAACACTCTTCGTAGCCAGTGGCAAAATGAAGGGAAGCAGGTCACAAAAGTTGACTTGCAATATTTGTGGTGAGATCCCATTGGTCACCAAATCTAATGTGTGCGATATTTTGAACAATTTCCATAATCAATTATTCTGTGAATTGATTTTTTTTTTTTTAAAGTAGATAAACCAGAGGTACAGTCCCTCAGGGGATATAAATTCTCCCAAAGACTCAGCCATACTCAGAAGCTTACTGCAGAGTGCTGCCTGCCCGAGGAGACAAATACCATGTCCTCTTCAAAGTTACGTGAAGATAATTTCAGCTCTCAGCCAATGAATTAAGAATCAGCCCATCATAGATGGCTAAGCTGCTTCCATCTCCTTTAAGAAACATCTGCTTCTCAAACAGATTACCACAGCCGGTGGAAATGCTATTTTATTTTAATCTTCTAGAAGGAAAAAAGGAACATGATATGCTAGGTGGGGGGGGTGGAATCTTGCTCTTCCCCTGCTCATTGTGGAGTACAGCAATGCCAGGGCCAGGCAGGGCTCAGCAGTCAGCTTTTCCAAACCGGGGTCCAATCCACTGGAACAAGTCTGCAGCACAGCTCCCCCACAGGCCAGGGTGGCTGAAGCCACTTGGGAGCAGCAAGACTTCCCAGTGGAGAGTTATTTTAATCCCTTACAATTGCCTGTTTCCTCCTTTTTTCTCCTCCATCACATCAGACATTGCCCACCTGTGCTCGCCTGAACTGCAGACTAATAGCTGAAGAGAGCATGGTTCACACCGCAGGCAGGCAGATGGAGAGAAACCAGCGATAGCGTCTGCTTTGAGCGCAGATTATTTCCACTGACAGTTGGCTGATGCAGAGCACCTCCTCGCCTCCCAGAAGCTGAGATCGCTTTTGTTCCAGTTGGCAATACAGACGCTGATCTATGAGCTGCGTTGTTCCTCCAATTTCCAGGCCAGAAAAGCCACCAGAAAACCAAGGTTTAGTTGATTTCCATTTTTGTGGATGTGCAAGTTGGCCAGCTGGACAAACTTGATGTTACTGTAGAGGTGGCTATGAGTCTTCATGGCCCCATGCACAAGGAGGGGGCTGATGAAAAACAGAGCATTTCAGTACTGCCCTTCATTTTTCCCAGCAATTATATGGAAGTAAGAGCCCCCACCAAGGTGTTGGAGCTGAGGTGGCAAATGGAGCACCTCCAGCCCTGCCAACTGAGTGGCCCCATACACCATCAGTCTGCAGGAGAGCCTTGGGAAACCCGTGCCAGGCTCTTCAAATCGAAAATAAAGCATCGTTGCGCTTGAAAACTGGGAGCACAAACAGAGCCAGACCCAGTGCTCTGCACCTTTGCACTTTCCATACAGGAATTCAGCCTTACCTCCAAAGTCAGCATTCAGATTAGGATGTAGAAGTCCACATAAAAGGCTTTCTTCTGGACTTGTACTGTGCTCCCTACCCTAGGAATAGTTTATTCGATACTAAAATCAGCATTTTTGCTGATAAGGGGAACAAAAGGTATTTATTGAGTTCCAGACAGGTTAATGCACTGGTTTGGCACATTTGATATATAGCAGTGGGGTAGTACCCAAACTACTCTGCAAATACATGGAGAATTTTCTAAATATTCCTGGATCCCCTGCCAGAAACTATATGTATATGTATAAAAGAAGCAGATACAGAACTTACACATTGTATTCCTTTCCTTGGAATTTCTTAGCTTAATATTTTTGAGATTTTTGCACTAGTGTGCTCAGAAGTTGGGGTGACATTTGCTGCAGAGTTTACTTTCAGATTATTTTCTCTCTTTTTGTGGTTATTCACAGCTTTTAAAGAAAGTACAATACTTTGAAAGGGTGCATAATCTCATAGAAATTTGGCTGAGGGGACAAGAAGTTCCCTCTTGCCCACAGTTAACCACCACAGGATCCCAGAATCACACAACCAAAGGATGGCTGAGGCTGGCAGCTCAGCGTCCATCAGGCCCAGCCCCTGTCCCAGCAGCACACCCAGAGCAGGGTGCGAGGCCCACGGCCAGGCGGCTCTTGGAGATCTCTAAGGAGGAGACTGCACAGCCTCTGGGCAGCCTGTGCCAGTGCTCTGTCACTTGCACAGCACAGAAGTGCTGCCTGGTGTTCAGAAGGAACCTCCTGTGCTCAGTTTCTGCCATTGCCTCTTGTCCAGCGCACCACTGGCTCTATCCTTCTTGCCCTCCATTACCCTCTGTCATCTCTGTTGGTGGTTTTCTAAAATGTCGGTTGCAGATATAGTTAAACAAGTGATTTTCAGCCTTCTTCATCCTGAGAGTCTGCACTCCAGCTCTGAATCTGCAACCTCTCCCTCCAACTATCCCACTCAGCTAAAACCTGCCTGCCTGCCTTTGTAGCTGCACAGCAAGGGGAGCACGCTCCTGGCTCTGTAGTCTCCCACAGCAATGAGAACCGCAGATGGACCGCATAATGCAATGCATTAACAGTTTTACATTTTTCATTGACCGAAAGTGTCTCAAAACTCAATTTTAGCCTGGAAATTACGCAGGCAGCCTTAAATGGCTGGCTTTTTGAACACATGAAATGGTAATCAGTCTGTTCTCAACCCAGTCATTATATAATCTCATGGAGATCAGGAGGATAATGCACATAAGAAGGATGGAGCAAAGAAAGTATATTGGCAATAATCTTTAATTAAAAAAATAACAACAACTGAAGTCATGTCAAGTGAACCTTGGAAATGTATGCAAATATATGAAAGGAGGAAAATGAGACATTGCGCTAGTTACCGAACGGAGGGAAGCCTTTAAATGGCTTAATAATAGGAATACATTGGGAAGCAGTGAGGTTAATACAGAAATGACATAAAGCAGTGGGGGGTCTCGGGCTTGATTTATTGTGCATACTAATTGGAGGACATTGAATACCATATAATAGCTGAAAGATGGGGCTGCGGCTCTGTCAACATCCTCTTGCGCACAAAGGATGATCTGGCAGAATTTAATAGCTGCACAATATCGCTGAGAGTGACACTTTAATAGGTAACAAACTGCTGCATTTCAGCACAGTGCAGGGGAAACCACAAGAAAGAGAAAGTGTACGTGAATTTGACTGGAGGCAGCACAGTTTCCTCACCCTTTCTCAGACAAAATAGAGAGCAAGCGTAGCCTTTTCCTAAGGCAAAGCAAGCTTTAAAATGCCAGCACCAACAATCGAGACCACATTCTAAGTCTTTTAATCCTCATAACCTTGTGCTGATTGAGCTCAAGCACTATCTCATTAACATCTGGTATTTAATTGGGGCAGAAAAAACAAGCAGACCTCGTCTATCCTCATTGCCCAAGCTGAGATAAATGCAGACATTACACAGGCAACGAATAGTGGTCACACTTTGTCGACAGTTTAGAAAAAATCCACATTGCAAGTAAATTATGGACACAGGAATTCTTTTATGGAGATTGGGTGGCAGTCTGTGGACAGTAGCTTGCTAGACTTGTGAAATCTAACATGGTGGCTGTGACTGTATTCCCAGAGTGGACACCAGCTACACCAGCTACGCCAGCTGGGATGCAGGCTATGGGGTGGTGGCTGCCCCAAATCCCCTAGGGCGTTCAGAGATGTTGCTGGAAGGTATGCCACAGGTCTATACCCCCACATCCACTTGTTGGGATATGTTGCCGCACATGCAACTACTCCAAATGCTTGTAGATAGTAGCAGGCCATAGTGGACCCTAGAGGCTTGTGCATAAATACATTTATTTTAGCAGCTGCCCAGAGAAGCTGTGGTGCCCCATCCCTGGAGGCGCTCAAAGTCAGGTTGGATGGGGCCCTGGGCAGCCTGAGCTGGTGGGGGGCAGCCCTGCCCACGGTAGGGGTTGGGGTGGCATGGGCTTGGAGGTCCTTTCCAACCCAAGCTGTTCTGTGGTTCTGTGATTTTATGATTCCATGAAGAGCTGCAAAAGTCACCACAAATGTAGAGAAGGCACTGCCAGTATTCCTTGAGGATACTGAAGCATGTGCACTGTCTGCTATCTGCAGAAGGGGAAAAATCACTTGTTAAGTGATATTTCCGTGAGGCTGCACAGAGAGCAACAGGGGATGAATGCTGCTCGAGTGGGTCAGCACTGAAGGTCCCCACTACTGTTTCTGCCCAGCTGCTCCCTTGAATCTCTGATAACTGCTAAGTTTTCAGCACCAGTTTTTCACCCGGTACCCAATGTTTCACTTGCAGTAGGAATCAATGAGTTGGATGTGCTCCGGACAGCAAAGAGGAATGTTAATGCAAAGTAAGTTTACTAGTGAAGGATGTGTCAGGATTGTATAAAGGACACTTAGTAAAAAGCAACTAGAAACCACCCAGATAAAGAAGATCACATACTCATCTGCCAAGGCACATTACTGAGATAAGCTGGGCTGTAACCTAAGTAGATGACCCTGCTCAGTACTTGTTTAACTGGCTGCACTCATGTGAAGGCACAGGAGTCAGATAATACAGAAATGCCTCCTGTCATTTGTGATCCTTTCTGTTTATTTTCAGAGCATATCCCAAAAGCATGATTTCCTCTTGGATTTATGCCAAGCATCACCTGGCTGAGGTAACCGTGGCTGTGCCCAGGTACAGCAGGCCGAGGAACCTCCTTCATGGTGTAGGATGAACCAGACAAGAGATACAGGAGAAGACCGACACTAGAGCCAGGTCCTCATCTGTAGCCACTGCCTGAGGCTGCTGGATCTTGAAGCTTCACGTGGGGTGCATGGCTACCAGGCTGGCCTGAGCCGCTGAGACTTGAGGTACATCGGCACAAGATGCCCTTTGTTCCTTGTCTTTGCCCTTACCAGGATTTTCAGATTTGATGAAAATTCCGGGAGTGCAGTAGCTGCCAACATAAAGGGAGTCGTCAGTCCTTCAAACCTTTTGTCTCACACAACTGGAAAGCATACCACAAAATCCTTATCACAGGCATGTTGTGAGCTGCTACATTTATTGCTTATTATGGAAATAGCAGTGCTCATAAAATGCACTAGCTTTGGCGTCTGAAGCCTTCATCTATCCATAGCAAAATCATATCTGTAGTTTCTCTATCTGGGATCCATCCCAAGGGCTAAGCCCTGGGAGCCAAGAGCAATACTGGAAGAGTGCTGGGCCTAACGTTTGGCTTTTCTGCCCCAAACCAAGATGCTGACATGCTGTACCCTTCGCAAAGCTCCCGACCTTCTCGTGTGTCGTAGAACCCCGCTGCCAAGCTGTGTAATAGCAGGGTATCACTGAGAGACGTATGTTACTGCTGGGCTGTTTGCAGAAAAATTACATTAAAATAATCCACAGCAGTTGTTTTTGTGCCATTTCTTGTCTATTTGAAATCTTGGTCCCCGGTTGCCATTACAGCATGGGAAGGTATAAGTGTATGGTTTCCATTAAATTGAGGGACATCCTTGTCACTTAGGAATTGCTGCCTGTAGGCCGTACAGAGACTCCTAGTCCCGTGCAAGCTCTCAGGACTGAAATCAGAACCAGGCAGAAATGTTCAGGAAGAACAGAGATTTTGCTAGCTTCAACATTCATCTTAAAAGCAAAAATTGCAATACAATTCACTACTTTAGGCCTTCTCCAGAAAAACCATCCTCAAACCAGCAGATAACTTCATTCTGCATATGTTTTTACTCCTTCCCTCACGCTTTCTCCAAGAGTGTGGTTATCATCATGATATGGTAATGTTCAATTTACAAGACTAAGCCTTACCCTCAGAAATCCTAATGCGCAGATTATCATTACTGTAGGACAGAAAGCTATCAGATTAGAGATCTAATTGAAAGCACAGACTAAAAAATTCATGGATAAACTTGTTTCTCTTCATAATAAGAAATCAAAGAGGTGCTTGTCACTGTGAGTAACGGTGTGGATGAGATGTCCAAAGTGCCCTGCACCTTTGCAGGCTCCATCTCTCACTGCTGAATTTGACACAGATGAGAGAGATGTGTACACTCAGTACTTTGCTGAGAACTAGCACGTAAAAGAGCTAATATATCAAAATATGTTTAAAGCAAAGGGAGAGAAAACATGTTTATTTGTTTTGTAGACACTGTCAGAATTAGGCTTTTATTTCCCGATAAAATTAGGGAATCCTGAGGGAATACAAAGCACTTGACAGTTTGAGTGAGAGAACTTTGGTTTACAAACAAACCCCAATATCACAGTGCTGCCTTACACATACAGATTTCCCTCCCATGTATTTGCACTGAATAATCAGGAGAGATGACAAGAAGAACCCTACGGCATACGCAGAAGCAGTTAATGTATCCAGATAAATGCCTTCTTTCTGTCACTGCTCCATGTACAATGCTAGTTGTTTGTGTTCAGCCATCAGTGTTCAGATCTCATTTGTACGACACTTTTATCTCCTCCTTTCCATCAGCACCGAAGTTGGGTTTGTTAGCCAAAGCTTTCTCCCCTCTTGTTAGAAATTTCATGCTTTTATCTTACCCCCTTCCCCCCCATCCCTTTTTTCCCTGCAGGATGTCATCCCTGCCATTCGATTCCAGAAGCTCCAGGCCAAGGAGGAGACACCTCTGCACATCCAGTTCATAGACCCTTTGCCTCAGAGCTGTTTTCTCAACAGCACTCCATCAAGGGCAGCCTTTGTCCAGGGTGGATAAAGGCACTTCCCTAATTAAGTTAGCTTCACTGCCGCTCGGGAAATACAATGTTCGCTAAACTCATCCACAGCCAGGCAGTGATGAGGATTGCAGCTATTCTGTGGGAATGGAGCGCACGTCAATTATCCCAGAATTTCAAAGCTGCAAAAACCAATAGTTTCCTTGGCAAAATCTGCCAGGCATGACATGACTGCTACGTGGGCTCTGTGCGTTTCCTAATGCAAAGAATCAGACAACCTCAGACACCGTTTCCAGGAATAGTAAGGGCAAATGAACTACAAATTACTAAATTCCTTTTATTGCTGGGAGCTACAAAGTAATTTAAATTAGTTTCAGTCGAAAGTGAACTGTGGGGCAAGCTGGGAAAATAAAATAAGTGGTGACATTTTAGGGACACATTTTATGATCATTTAAAGGAAATACTTCATCTCACACCAATGTATTTAGTAGTCATAGAAAAGACATGTTTGTAAAAGGTCTCTGCTTTGTGAATGTGCATACGCAGAGCACAATTAAATGCACATGTCCACACATATATGTGCATTAACATATAACATAAGCGATGTTTTTCATTCACTTAACACCTAGCCTTTGCAGAGGAGCAGGCAGGAACTGAACGCAAGTGAACATATGTTCTTATAGACTAATGCCGTTAACATTGGGTTTTGATTACATAATGCTTTTCTCATCTTTCTTAAATTCTCACCCATAGGTAGGTTTGCTGAATGCCTAGGTAAAATAATGGTCATGTGTGCTGTTCTAACAGTTTCCTGCTTCAGGAACTTTTCTTTTGGATCCCTGCTGAGGTTTTGATTAATGTCCTACCTGTGACTTCTGCAGATCTGGACTATTTTGCTTCTGCAGGCAAAGGGAAGAGAGGGGTGTAAGCTACAGCACCTGGCACCATGTCATTGCGGCTAGAGCAGAGAAGCCATAAAGTGCTCTGCCTTTTAATGAAACAGAATGAATAGAATAGATGCTTCCCCTTCCCACAGCATCACTGCGAAAATAACTCAGTCCCACTGCTTTCCATGTCACAGCTATAGCAAATAGGTAACAACAAACAATAACAATAATACTAGCAATAATAATAATAATAAAAAAAAAAACAAAAAACAAGAGAATAGTTGGAAATCTTTCATACCATCAGATTTTCTTTCAGTGAAGGGAGGTTAAATCTTCAGCCAGCTGAAAAGCAAAGCATGGGATTTGTCCCCGTTACAAATAATGGATCAGCAGCCACAAACACTGAAAGCAATATGCAGTTACAGAAAGCTTTCAGTCAAGTGGAAGTAACTTCTTCATGGTATAAAGCACTTTCTGTGACCTCAGTGTTCTAAATGTAAAGCAATACAGTGCTAGTGCCAAAGAAATTAGACTGCTGTTAGGTGCGGGGAGCAAGGATGTAATTTCAAAGGGGAACATTTGAGGTGATGGAGGTGACAAGGACCAACCCATGCTTTGTTGGCAAGCTGCGTGTGTGTGTGTTCATTTGTTTCCCTGCTGCTCTTCCTGGGGATTTAAGCTGTGAACTTTGGGCTTTTTCTCCTAGTACCACTTGCACGTTCACCGTCTATACCTGTACTGAAGGTTGCTGAAGATAGAAGCTTTCCGCCAACCAGCCCTTAAAGTCCAAGGAAAGCAAGGAAAACCCTGCAGGTCTTAACAGACCAGGAAAATGGTCCAGAGCTCCGAAAAAACCATCTTTCCACTGCAGATAGATTTGTGGTAGAGGGAGTTGCAAAGGGTGAACTGCCTATCAGCAGTGCTTCAGGTAGACAGGTCATGGGTGGAGAATGAATGGAGTCAGGAACTTGGGGATCCTAAAATGTACTGCTAAAGAGCACTAAGACATGGCATCTCCTTCCAGCTGAGGAACACACTGGGAGTACTCTGGGGAACATCACTGATCCCTCAGGCAGGCAGTGAGAGACATTACGAGCAATGCAGCCCTTGATGGCTACAGAAAGATCATGAGGGACAGCTCAGGTTTTGTTGCTTTCTTCAGCTAGTTCACGGTGACAGGCCAAGTACTGTCAAAGCAAAGCAATATGCTCTGGACAGGAGCATTAGGAGGCAGAGAGGCCTTTGGTCCATTTTAGTATTATATAGCATCGTCATGATCCACACAGGGAGATAGCCTCAACTTTTGCCCAGGCACATGTCTTGAATGAGAAGCTTGTGAGGAAGCCCAGCACAAGGGATGAAAGACCTGTGGGACAGATGTATAGGGAGAATGGGAGACAGGTATTAGCAAACGAGAAGCCCATGTCAAGAAGAGTCACTGGGGTTAATTTTAGGAAAAGGAATCTGATTTTATTTTGGTTATCTCAGTATAAGGAAGTTGAAAGGACAACGGGATATTTGAAAAGGAGTATTTTTTTTCAAGTATACATCAGTCCTGTGCACCAATTGCGTAGAGCTAAGGTGAGAGGCTAGAGAAACAATATCCTTCTATTTGAATTGGCCTGGTGAATTGGCAGAACATTATCTACGCTACCTGTATCACAAGGGGCAATATAGGCACAGTTGAGTTACAGGCACTTCAGAAACACAGCAGACAGCTTCTGCAAAAAAAGAGAAACGAGAAATGAAAAGTATTATCTTCTCCTCGGGACACAGCACTTGTCATAAGCCTACCTTAATTTTCACCCTGACTCCAGATTCCTTGTGTTGAATGCTATTCTTGCAAGTGTTTCTCTGCTTGGGAATATGCAAAGAAGCAGCTTTTTGGCTTTTTTTTCTTTTAAGGCTGATAAAGAGTAAGTAGAGAGAATCATTATTTATATTTTGTCCCAGAAATATTACTGATAAATAGATACTGCAAGCCAAAGTTCTTATTTCCCATCAGACAAGTGGAAATAATGAATTAATTACATTTTCCTGGTCAGAAACACGGAGCCTTTGAACTTCCCAAAACCGACAGCCTAGCCAATCTTGCTCCTAAAGAAGTCAAGTTGCACCTTACTAGAACCAGATCTGAGGTCAATAACCTATGAAAATTGAGCTGATACAAGGGAGCTATTTCACAGACCAGCCACTTTTCAATAACTGCAAGTTGGATCTGTGCTTGTGACAGTGGGGCTGGAAAATGCCACATTCTAGCTTCGATACCTGGATGCATCCCTCTGCTGTGTATTAAATTACTTGAATTTAGGCTGTCGTTATATTTTAAAGCCTGGGGGTACACGTTTGCTTTGTGAGCATCTGCATGCGATGCCCCCAGTGTGATTACTAGTACCAAAAGTCAGTCAGAAGATACAGGGGAATTAATGTGTGTCTAGTACTAAAGAAAATGGTTCTGCAGTAGGTAAATCCAGCTGCCTACTGGGAGAGGAGGCAATCAGAGGGGAACATTTTCAGCCAAAACAGATTCTTCAAATTTGAGAATTGTCGCTGCCTGAAGATGAAGTGTTTGTCTGATGGGTAAAGTCTCCTGTTATCTGTGGATAGAGATTACCCAAATTATATTGAAAATCTTCAGTTCAGAAGCTTGGCTGATTCCAAACACTGTTTTGCAGCTGTTCAATATTTGAAAGCTGCAAGCTGGTCATGGTCAGGAAGAGACCGTAGGAAGAGAAGGCTTCGGGGAGAGTTCACTGCAGCCTTCCAGGACTTGAGGGGATCTTGCAAGCACAATGGGGACAGACTTTTGCACAGTCTGATAGTGACAGGATAAGGGAGAATGATTTCAAACTAAAAGAAGAGAGATTTGAGTTAGATGTTGGGGAGAAATTCTTTACCCAGAGGGCAGTGAGGCGCTGGCACAGCTGCCCATAGAAGCTGTGGTGCCCCATCCCTGGAGGAGCTCCAGGCCAGGTTAGATGGGGCCCTGGGCAGCCTGAGCTGGTAGGGGGCAGCCCTGCCCATGGCAAGGGTTGGGGAGAGTAGGCTTTGAGGTCTCCTCCAACCTAAGCCATTCTGCGATTTTGTGACAGTGCTTCTGATCCCCTGATCACAGCCACTGTGATATTCCAATGTGAATGATCACGCCTGAAAACTTGAGTTTCATTCTTGCTACTCTTCAGGCACATTTTTGAAACTTACTTCCTAAAAATGTCCATGCCAGAAATATTCTGCTGGATGAATATGCAACAGTATGGACACAAAAGAAACCATGACTCGTATGATTCTGTTTGAAGCATTCATAGTGCTATTCCTAGAAATGGTTTGCACTACATTTCTTATTAAAATACTTGGATTGTTTTTGTGCACTGTCGCACTGCACTGCAGCTGTGTGGCAATGCTCCTGAACTGTGGGGCAGAGGAGTGTTGGAGAGCCCGTGGAGGGCAGTGGGGAAGGAGATGCTCACCGGTGGGACTGGGCTGCCTCACTGGGCTGCAGTGCCCAGTGCAGGGCCAAATCCAGGCCTGGTGGTGCTGCAGCGTGAGCCTGGTTGGGCTCAGTTCACATTGGACAAAAAAGAGAAGTAGCAGAGAAGGAGCAGTTTTGCTAGGCTGCAAATTGAGGTCTTTCTGCTGCCCTCCTGAGCTCCTGTGCTGTGCTTCTGAATTTGAATTTCATATCAGGACCATAAAGATAAAAGCAAAAGCAGGTTTGTATTAGGCTGAGCAAATAAAAAAGCAAGCAGGACTGTTCCATTTAACATCCTAGCCAGATCAAAGTGTCTAATTTCTCTTGCCCTTTTTGGGCAGCGGCACAACCCCAGCTATCTCAGCATGGTTGTTGACACCTATTGAAACAAAAATGCATGAAGTAATCTTTCTGAAGGTCGCAGTGACCTCACTGCTTAGCAAAAAATTCTCACTTAAGCTGGGGTTTCTGGCACATCCTTATTTGTAGCTAGGGAACCGGGTATTTTGCTCGACAGAGGCATGATCTTCTGTTGGCTTTGCTCATTCCCAGTCTGACTTGGCTGCGCCAGAAGTACAGTTGGGCTGAAAAATGGCTGCCGATCAGACAAAGTGAATTCAAGGACACAGCTCAGTGCAAGTGCTGAAAAACTGCTGCATCACTTGTGAACAAGTGGGACTGGTTTGTGCTTTCCTCGTTGCCAAATTAAACACGGAGCAGTTGCAAAGAAACGAAGAAAACACATTTTTGTTTGACTGAAGAAACTGGGACAGTGAATAAAGGGTGATTTCTAGAAGAGCCAGGAGATTCTGAATTGCAGTGAGACTCCAGGAACCTAACCTCACCGCAGCTCGTTCAAAAACTTCCTTGTAACACATTCCCTCAACTGTGGTGGAAGTGGGAATGGCTACAAAGGCTGACATCTCAAAACTTGGCCTCAAAATGGATTTTCCTTTAAAAATAACGATTCATTTTGAATGGAGTGCCATAATTCCAATACTAGTGTTACCAGTGCACTGAAAAATAAAGTACTAAATGATGAGGATTGAAGTGGGTCTCTCCACCAACATGTTTTTCTACTCCTCTCAATATCGTGTGCCCATTATTATGAAGACAAAAAACTACCACAAAAGCTCCAAACTTATGATTTAGCATAGCAAAAAGGCTATGTCTTAGGGCAACAGGGAACGGGCCCGTGCTCCTGTGTATGGTACGAAACTGCTGCTTTGCTGTCTCCCTCTGTTGCCCAAGTATGGGGTGCTGGGGATGGGGGCCTTAAGGAGGGTGAGATGTGCATAGCCTTTCCAGCATCCCAAACAGGAGAGCTGAGGGAGGGCTTTTCCATTAGATTTTAACCTTTTAGAAGTAGCTGAGGTAATGTGAAAAATGCCTGCAACACCTTCATCCGGCTAGGTGTCTCCACCTCTCTTGATACATGCTTGGACTAAGGAGCCATGGGTCATGTTTGCAGCTCTGCACCTTAGAAAAGATGCATTTAAGTCACACATTCTGCTAATCAAAATATTATTTTCCAGTGTCAGTGCAGAGTATGGGTACAAATACACCTCCTGAGAGCACCTTGGGATCTACTTCATCTGGATAGAATAAATACTTACGTTGCTCCAGAAGTAATGCCTGCTATTTATTTCCATAGAAACTACAAGAGATACAAAAAGCACCATAGCAATATTTGATAGAGTAAATTCTCAGCTACAGAAACACTCTTTTTCAACGTAGCCACCACCATAAGCTATGTATTTTCACCAACAATGAACAAGAGCCTGCATGCCACGCTTATAAATATCTGCACCAGTGCAAGTGATGCACTGTTGCTATTGTCCCGACTGAAATGCACCACCCACCCCTCACTGTGCTCACATCCGCTGGTTGGTCTCCACAAATGTTCAGCAATGATGAATGTCAATGGGTGCCATTTTTTCCGCATGGAGGAGCTCAATGACCCCCCTTTGCTTCATCTGCACTTCCATATCAAGACACCATCAGAGTGCACCTCTGCTGCTGCCTGTCACACAGCAACAGCATGTGATGGGATAGTGGCAGGAAGGTTCAGCCTCTACTGCCATACCACCAACATCTGCCTCTGATGTCATGAGCCATCATAAAACAGGAGGCATTACTTTCAGAGCAGCCTTTGTACCTTCTCAGGTCTGGCAAGGTTTCTCCACAGAGTTTGATGAACTTTAGTTAAGATATGAACATCTAGGGTGAAAAAAGAAAAGTTATATAAACTAATTACAAGGAGTGGCTAAGAAACAAAAGCCCATTCATTTTCAAAATGCATCACCTGGTTCCAAAGTGCTCAAGAGAGACCTGACTGTTTTTCAGTGTGTGTGAATTAATTTATCAAACTGATTGCCAAAGCAACTAATTGAACCAAAGCATTCTTTCTGGAGAATGCAGAGCCACACCAGTGAGTTCAACTGAAATGTTCAGATTACATTATTTTCAAAGAAAAAGGAGAATTTCCACAATTACAGCCAAAAACTATATTGGAAGAGAGTTGAGGCACCTTGTCAGAAAAATTCCCTTTTTTTTTCAGTTAAAAAAAAAGTCTTACCGGTTACACTAATTAACATGCAATGAAGCTCGAAAGGCTGCCAAAGCATCTACAGCAGCACAGTGAACGGTCAGAAAACTTAGACAAGAACTTAGTGTTCCTGCTTCGTCATGTTTCTTTCCTCCACGTAGGTGGATGGGCTGAAATGGGCTGTGTGACCTCCTTCTGTCAGAAACTATTATTCATGTTATGCTACTAGTGCCCCTGGCTAGTTTGTCTGCCAAATCTCACATTAAAAAAAAAGAAAAGGAAAAAGAAAAAGTCATTTGGGTCCCTTTCATTTCTCAGGACTGGTTGCTGCCATGAAGATGGTACAACCCCTGTGCTCTGTGAGGAGCCACCAGGGCAAGCCCTGAGGTCCTGGTGGGGGTTGCAATGGGAACCACAATGGGCATTGCACTGAGGATTAAACTGCAAATTGCAAAAGGAACTGCAATGGGAATCGTGTTTTGGCTGGGTGGTGCGCTGGGGAGTTAGGGTGGTTTAATCCTTCTTCAGGAACCTCTGGAGAGCCCATAAAATTGGGGTGGTGCTGAGTCTTTACCTTTTCAGGGAATAAGGGGAAGAAGGGGGAGGGGGCATATGGTTTCTTGCAGCAGCTTTGGTCCTGCACTGATGGAATCTGACGGAGAGTTGGTGAAATCACACATGCAACCCCTCTTCAGCTGCTGTCTGATAATCTGCATAAGCAATAACAAATCATTTGAAATTAAGGCAGGACACAGTTAAGCCTCTCATTAAGTACTGTATGCATGGGAAGTGGGGTCAGGGTGGCCTTTTAAAAGGTGCTTGGGTTGGTTACGCTATCCCTCTGTGGAGATCCATCTTCTGAACAGGAGCTAAAAGCAGACTTTGCTCAGCCGCAAGGAAGTTTATGATCTGCTGCGGCATTTTGTGAAGTGAAATAGAGGTCTAAGTACCAGGAAGAGATAACTCCAGGTGTCACAGCTGCTGGGGCTAGCAGAGGGCTTCTGCCCTGGGTCCTTAGCTCTCCCAGTGTTCCCAGTAAGACACAGTTATCTTGTTTTCATTTGGGCTCTGAGTCAGGAAGGTAATAAAAAAATAACTCTTCTGAGTGTTCTTGTACTTTGTGTGTGTTTTTACAGGAATTTACAGACACCTGAAAAGGATATTTGCAAAATGACCTATGATCCTTAACCTGTGGTACACACAATAAATCTGCCACCCTAACCATTGCCAGCCTTTTTGAATGAATGGCTGTATTATAACAGCACATGTGTACAGCTACAGGGTTGTATATCTTATTGGACATCATTCTCCAATCAACATTAAAAAATAAAAGAAAAGCTATATACAACTATCTACACATAAATTCTCTCACAGAAATTTGCCTCTCCTTTCTCCCTCGCTCCTTTCCCTCCTGACTGATGGCTTTATTATACAAGGGACAGTAATAAACATCCCAACTAAGCCAATGAACTTCTTCTCTCACACGTAAATACCTCCTTGGAGGATACTAGGTATGACCAACAGAAGAGTAACGACTTCTTTTCCCAGTTATTCAGTGTTAACGAACTAACTGGTCATCAAATATGGGCTTGGATATGATAGATTCCCTGTACATAGTTGGACACCAAAACAGATTTTGAGTAGGAGCAGAAAGCAGGTAGCATCTTTAAAGGGAAGGATGTTGCTAAAGACTTTGGGATTATGGTAGTGCTAAATGAGTAATTGCCTTTTGTTTTGTGAGGTGTCCTGAAGAAGTCAGGGTCAGATCACTCTACATAGTTTTTACTTCTTTTGATTCACCAAAGCAAAATCAAGAAAAGACAATTTCCCATTTTGGTTAAGCAGCCTAAAATACAGTGTTCCAATTTTGGCTCATGCCACAAAAGCCAAGGGGATAAAAGGTTGGATTCAGTGTGCCTGTAAAATTTCTTTGCACCCAGTACCACTCAGGGAGCTGCTAATATATGTTATAAATGCAGCTTGAAACCCAACATCTGCTTGAGAGAATGCAACCCATTCTCTAGAACCACAACCAACACAGAGCCCCAGAGCTCCAGGATGAGCTCAGCCTTTCCTGCTACAGTCATTTCTCATTGTTGACATAAACATTCATTAATCCAGAAAGCCAAAAACTTTGTAACTCATTGGTTAGGCTCCTCTGAGAAGAGAAATACCTCACTATTTTGGCTAGGAATCAGGTCCTCCATTAATAATTATCTATCTACTGATGGCAGTGTTACTCACTTTCCCCATCTTACTCAATATGATTATTTGTTTCAATTATTCAACAAAAAAGAGCAATATGATGTGCTTCCCATTGCTGAGCTGAGGTCCTTTCACAAACGCATTTCTTAAATGTGTCTGTGTCTGCTGAGATAACTTACATCCCCAACTATGTCCAAACTCTTCTCACACTTAAGCAGTGATACACTGGATGCTCTGAATTCAGGCTTTATATAGAACATGAACAGGCAAATGGAAGGCTCCCCACCATCTGGCAATACTGCATTTTTGTTTGACCTCATTGAGCTGTTATACTGCAGTTTTTCGTTGAAGCAAAGTTATGGCAGGGTAACATTTTAATTTCAAAGCATAATAAACAGATTAAATTATGAAATTTCCTATAGTTTTTTTAAAAAATATTCAAATCATTTTCCTTGGAGAACACTGATGATTCTGTTTTGACTACTGAAGTACTTTGCATATTTTAGTATTAAAAAAAATCACGTTGCAGTAAAAATAATCACCATGCATTTAGAGGCTTTAGCAGGGCTCGAGGACTGACCACTGACCACAAATGGTTACAATTTTTCACAATTTTGTGCCTTTACATTTCTCTGACAAAAAATAAAAAAATAAAAAAAGGTACGAAGAGTCAATGTTTCCTATGAAACATTCTGCCTTAGACAAAATCTGCACGATGTGCCAAGAAACCGTGCAATTCAATTTTTCAGCCAGCTGTCAAGGTCAGGCAGACTATTTCCCAGCAAACTATGTGGAGGAAGAAATTAGAAAACAAGCGTACAAACAAATGGTGCCCATATTGGTCTGTACCTTCAGGAGGCTCAGTCACGGGACTGAAGAGACCTCCTTATGGTCTGACTGAGCTTCTGCTGCAGCTAAGGGCTCATTGGCCCACCCGAACGTGCTGAAAAAATTCGAGAGCTACTGTAATTTATGCCATCATATGGAGGAAAGGCAGCTAGTAACATGCTCTGCCTAAGCACCACATGGGCCTTTGTGCAGAGGGAACCAGGCATCCTTCTTACCTCAGCCCTTTCTTACCCAAATCACTGCTCCTGCCCCTGTATCTACCTTATTGCAGTTGTGCATAAAGTGTAGTGCACACCTCCAGTCTTGAATTTGACCAATCCCCACCAGCTGCTTTTGTATAGGCACTGAGCTCTGCTCTCTGTGACAGCGACAGGGCCCGAGGGAACGGCATGGAGCTGTGTCAGGGGAGGGGCAGCTGGGGGTTAGGGACAGGGTCTGTGCCAGAGGGTGGTGGGCATGGAACAGGCTGCCCAGGGCAGTGGGCACAGCCCCGAGTGCCAGAGTTCAAGGAGCATCTGGACAGCGCTCTCTGACATAGGGTTTGATTTTGGGTGGTCCTGTGCAGAGCCAGGGGTTGGACTCCATGATCCTTGTGGGCCCTTCCAACTTGGGATATTCTGTAAGTTTATGATTCTGTGAACTACCTCATGAAAGAAGCACAGCCTTACTTGCTTCACACCTCCTTGATTCTCCACAGTATTTTTAGCATACACTACTTCCAGTTTGGCCATGACCAAGTGAAGGACATAATATGGCATGTGTGAGCATCAACACCCGAAGGGCCCTTTTTCAGACCAGAGCCCCACTCTGGCAAGCACTACGAATGCTAGCTGAGGGCTGTCCTGCTGGGAAGCAACTCTAACTCAAACAGCTTGCTTTTTTTCCTGCTTTAGTGCACAAATTGCAGAAGCTACAAATTCATGAGATGTCCATGTGATAAGATACTTCTAACAGCCCTGAATCTTTGGGGAAGAGGTGGTGGTGTCCCTTGGCATTAGGAGGAAGAGATCCAGTGAGGAACCCTGTGCCCTGAGGTGCTGGACTAAAGAGAATGGTCTCAGGTTGTGCCAGGAGAGGTTCAGGTTGGATATTAGGAAAAAATTCTTCTCAGAAAGAGTGATGAGGCAGTGGAATGGGCTGCCCAGGGAGGAGGTGGAGTCACCATCCTTGGAGGTGTTCAAGAAGTGTTTAGATGGGAAAATAGTGGTGGTAGGTGGAGGTTGAACTAGATGATCTCAGAGGATTTTCCAAATTCGGTAATGCTATGATTCTATGATCCCTAGAAAACAAGAAAAAGGATGAGATTTCCAGCCTCATGTTAGCTTCCCTCTGCCCTGAACAGCGGGGCAGGCGAGGACACCATCACTGTAGGTCTTCATGGGTGCAGGGTGAGGACATTTCTGGGCTGGGCTTCCCTGTACGCGCCACACAGATGTGCTGCGTCATGCATGCAGTGCTGTGCCTGATTTACCACCTCTGCCGCAGGCCATCTGCAGGGCAGGGCAGAGCCCACGGTGAACATCCTGGCCAAGCTGGATTCCCTGCTCAGGCACTGTGGAGATGATTTATGTGCAGCCAGTGGCCCTTTGTCCAGTCTTTCTGGGTGCCTGGCAGAGGCATAACGCTGGCTGAGCTGCCAGAAAAATACCCAAAGTCCTCCATTCCACTGAGACATATTTGGAAATGGAAAAAGAGTGATATCCAGGGAAAGCCCTGTAGCACCAATGTCGCCTTCGTGCTCAGAGTGTACTGCAGGTCCAGCAGCTTCTCCTTGCATAAGTGTCTTGCTGGAGCCACCAAAGACCCTAACTGAATTCACTGGCTGCATAATTTACATCCCATGTGTTTTTTCTCAAGGCATGCATAACTCATTTGCAAACATGGCCTGACAGCAGCAGACGGAAGAAACAGCCATTGGCCAGCTGTTATTCAGTAGGGCCTCTGCTTCCCTTCCTAATTGGGGTGAGACAAGAACCCCGGGTACCGAACTGATGGACAGGAGCTGCAGCAAGCAGCAGCAACCAGCCCTTCTGCTTCTTCATCCTGCCACGCAGCTCCATCATCCTCCCCCTAGCACTGGAAGGCTTTTTGGAGTGAGCACGTCCAAATGCTGTAGGGTCCCAGCTCCAAGCAGCTGAGGAGGTATTGCTATTTGTAACTCTTTTGCAGATGATTCACAGCTTCGCGCTTGCACCATAAAATGTAACATTAGCGCCAAGATCCTTCATTCAGCAGCGTTAGCAAAAGCCAAAAAACACTCCTCTGAAAGGGCTTTGTCACCATCCTTTGATGGTGAAACAGCCTCTTACAGCAGCCCCCTACATTTCAATTACCATACATCGGTGTTTCTGCCTCTATCCCCAAATCATAAAAATCACAGCCAGTAAACACAAATCACCACCTGAAGCAGGCAGTGCTTTCCTCCCACTTTAATATACTTGCCCATACTACAAAGAAACACAGAGAGCTTCTCGTATCTGCAGTGCCCAGGCTGCCTGGTCCCAGGCAAGGATTAGCCATGTGTGCACTGGGAACAATCTGCTCTTAGTTTGCTTTAACATGGTTTTTATCCCTCTAAATCATGTTCAGCCATTTGACCTGACAGCAGTCTGATACACAACCTGTTTCGGGGGTGGAGGATACGGAAGAGCAGGGGATTTTGCTGTTTCCTTCTTCAAAAAAGAAAAACCTGCTTGCATCTGGGAGAGTATTTATTTATTTATTTATTTATTTATTTATTTTTAATTGCATGTGAATTTTCAATGTGATTGCTCACTTTTTTCCCCAAAGACAAGCCTGGGAGTATCTTAGGATGCCAAGGACAATGATTTTAGGACTCCACAATAAGAAGCTCTGGTGGGAAATACCAGAATGCAACACTGAAGGCACGTGCAATCCCACAAAGCAGAGGGAAGGCCACTGCTGTTTGTCGTGGCAGAGGACACATGTATCTCAGCCCCAGAGCTGTCCCAGCCTGCTCCTGCGCCTCCTGCATCTCCCTGCTCTGCTGCAGCACAGCAAGAGCAGCAGTTCTTTTGGGACCCTTCTGCCAAGTAGTGGCACTTTAAAAATTTCTTAAGTGTTGCATGGGAGCCTAGCATGTGACTCCCATTAAAGTCAATATGAGTCATGTGGCAAACAACCCCCAGAGCACTTTGAAGATATACTTCCATTTATGTTTTTCTGATCCCAGCTAAAAAAAAAAAAAAAAAAACCAACAAAAAAAAAAACTATTGTAGAACAGGACTTCAAGGACAGCTTTTCAAGAGCGATTCTCTTTCCTTATTTGCTCCTCGACATAAATCACCAAGGGAGGGAGTGCAATCAGTTAGGCTGTTATTTGATTATGGCGCAACAGAGAATGAGTAGGAAAAAAAACTGTGTGAAAAAGAAGTGTTGATGAAAACTATGTATGAATTATTTAAATCTTGTACAAAAGATCTGACTGCAAAGGAATTGGGGTGAATTTCAGTGGAAAAAGCTTTTAGTGATAAAGCTGAAGGGCTCAACAGAAACTTATGTGGTGGGAAAGCCATTGCTGCCCAAGGCTGTGTCAGCACCAACCCTTGGTGGGGGGATGGGGGTGAGGGAATGTGGGTATCACTGCATGTCCCCGGCAGCCATATCCAGGAGGTTGTGCTGGGTCTGGTGATCTTAGCACTCAGTTGGAAAATGGCTGGAAACCTTGTAAAGGGGGTCCAGAGAGCTATTTTACTCCTCTACACTTGTGCCCATAGCTCATCAGGGAAGAGATGAGGCTTCCAGGAGCTATAGCTCAGGTCTCTAGCTGCTTTTATCACAGAATCGTAGAATCTTATTAGTTGGAAAGGACTCTAAAAGGCCATCTAGTCCAACTCCCCTGCAAAGGACAGGGACACCCACAGCTCGATCAGGGTGCTCAAAGCGCTGTCCAGCCCGACTGACCTTAAGTGTCTTTAAGGAGGGGGCTTCTATCACCCCTCTGGGCAACCTGTGCCAGTGCCTCACCACTCTTATTGTAAAAAATTTCTTCCTTATGTCCCATCTAAATCTTCCCTCTGTTAGTTTGAAACCATTTTTCTTAGTCCTATCACAACAGACTCTGCTGAAGAATCTGTCCCCTTCTTTCTTACAGCCCCCCTTCAGATACTGAAAGGCCGCTATCAGGTCTCCCCAGAGCCTTCTCTTCTCCAGGCTGAACAGCCCCAGCTCTCTCAGCCTGTCCCTGTAGGAGAGGTGTTCCATCCCTTGGGTCATTTTTCTGGACACGCTCCAATAGGTCCACGTCTTTCCAGTACTGAGGGCTCCACATCTGATTGCAATACTCCCAGTGAGCTTTCACCAGAGTTTTCACCTCTCTTGACCTGCTGGCCACGCTTCTTTGGATGCAGCTCAGGATACGGTTGGCTTTCTGGGTTGTGAGGGCACATTGCTTGCCCAACTTGCCATCCACCAGTACCTCCAGGACCTTTTTAGCAGAGCTATGCTTCATCTTACATTTCCTAGCTTGTACTTATATTGGGAGTTGCTATGATGCTGGTGCTAGACTCTGCACTTGGATTTTTTGAACCTCATGAGGTTTACCTGGGCACAATGCTTGAGCCTGTCTAGGTCTCTCTGGACGACATCCCATCCCTTTGGGTGTGTTGACTGCACCACACAGCTTGGTGTCATCCGCAAACTTGATGAGGATGCACTCAATCCTGTTGTCAGTGTCATTGATGAAGATATTAAAGAACACTAGTCCCAGTACTGACTCCTGAGGGACACCACTTGGCATCAGTCTCCATCTGGACATTGAACCATTGACCACCACTCTCTGGATACAATCACAGAATGATTTGAGTTGGAAGGGACCTTTAAAGGCCATCTATTCCAACTCCTCTGAAATGAATAGGGACACCTACAGCTACATCAGGGTGCTCAGAGCCCATCCAGCCTGACCTTGAGTGTCTCCAGGGATGGGGCATCCACCACCTCTCTGAACATGTCTCACTGTTCTATCCCATTACTACCAAACTACAACGCATTGAAGGCAACAGCACCAGCTCAGCACTTTGCTGTGACATTGACCAGCTTTGGGAGCATGTGGATCAGTACAACCACTCCTCAATGAATAACCATGAGGATGAAAATCTGTGAGTCGCACAACTGTACCACAGTGGGTTGGTAAGGATGCCAAGTCACCAAGCACTAGTTGTGACAGATGGGGATTTTAATAGGGTATGTTCTTTTTTAAGAAAACTTTCATGAGTAATGATTGTTTGAAAGAAAACATGTTATCTTAACCCAAGTGAGCTGCCTCTACCTAAAACGTATGTTCCCCATACTAGTGGAAAACAGATACCATGCACTGCTACACCTAGTATGTGTTTTTTTTTAAAACAGGTACCATTCGTTTGCATTTTTGGAGGATACCAAAAGAAAAAATAAAAACAAATATCTCCCCCCCCCCCCAAAAAAAAAGTAGTTTTTCCCATATAAGAAGGTTCGCATTTACTCCGATCTTTTTTTCCCCCATTATGGTAATTCAGTTTTTTCAGTTCCAGCAAATGTTAATAGCAGCGGGCTTTGGGACTTGAGCATCAGTCACAGACTGTGATTGGTGCCATATAAACAAGAGGGGGAGGGCAGGAAAGGGGAGAGAAACAGTCCAGGTACCAAAGGCTTTATTATCCTGATGATTCCTGAAACTAATTGCAGATCTGTGTCTCAGTAATATTCTCTTCACATCATAAATGTAACCAGTTTCTCATCCATCGAACAATCCAACCATCAAATCCATATCTTTCCAATTCAGAGAGAAGGATGTTATGAGGGACCGTGTCACAGGCCTTCCTAATGTCCAGATAGATGACATCATTGACTTTTCCTTTGCAAATGACAGTTATGGCATCATAAAAAGCAACAAGGTCGGTCAGGCAGGACCTGTCCTTGGTGAAGCTGTGCTGGTTCTCCCATATCACTTCTCTATCCTTTTGGGCCTTAGCATAGCTTCCAGGAGGATCTGTTCCATCATCCTCCCCAGCACAAAGGTGAGGTCAGTAGTTCCCAGGGTCATCCTTTTTACTCTTCTTAAAAACAGGTGTGATGTTGCCCTTTTTCCATTCACCAAGTACTTCACATGACTGCCATGACTTTTCAGATATAATCAAGAGTGACTTGGCAACTACATCAGCCAATTCCCTCAGGATTCTGGAATGCACCACACTGGGAGATATGGACCATAGACGTATGGGTGGTCAGGTTCCTCAGGCAGTCATGAACCTGATCTTCACTTACAGCAAGAGGGGCAATGCTGCCCCAGTTCCCACCTTCCAAACCATATGCTCAAGGGCTGTGTGTAGATTATCCTGAACGAAAGCATGCTTTTTTAATTTAATTACTGAACTGTTGACAAAATAATCCATTCAGATAAGACCAAGGAAAATCAAGGTTGGTAATAGGCCTGGTAATGTAATTGCCTTCTACTCATGTATCTGCCTGGCCCAAATAAAATGTTTTCAGGAAATTAAAAACCTGCATAATGCCATAAGTGGAATGTGCTTCTCTGCACTCACCTCCTCTAACATTCATTCTTCTTTTTATCTTTTCTAGTCCTTGTCTCACTTTCCATCATATGTGGATTTCTGTAGAAATTCCATTGTATTCCCAGGGCAGCAAGCTCAGGACTGTAAAGATGAGCAGCTGAGAGATGTCATCCAAGAGCAAACGCAGCGCTGTTTGGTTAGGTGTGATTTACTCAGATAGAGGAATGCACCTGTCTAGAAAGTAAACTCACTTGCCTTAGCCTTCAGTGTAGCCTCTGCCTTTATTGCCAGATTAGAAGAGGCAGAATCAAGAAGCACACTCTTGTTTTTTCACATCCCAGTAACCTTCTGTTGTACATCGAACTTCCCAACTATTTCCATGACAACAGATTATAGACTGACACTTTGTTCCTCCATTGGTAGTGAATTTACAAACTGAGGATTTATGAAGTATCGTTGTTAAGAGATGCATCAGGATTAGACAGACACACCACACGTTTCAGAAATAACTCACTCCCGGCTGTCAGGAGAATTTGGGTCCTTTGTGAAATAACCACACTTAACATTCATACCACTGCCTTGTCACCGAACATCGCCTGCTCACACGGGATCACTGACAAGTGCAGGGCAGATACAGCATGCCATCAATCACTCACCGCGTTCTTGCTTTTATGCTTTTGCAGTTTTATGGCTTTACTTTAGCCGCTGGCTGTCATAACCAAATCAATTAGAAGTTTACTTAGCATTTGTTGCCCTCAGGTAGGGGATGCGTGGGCACCTGGGGCTGTTCTCAGGGCGGGGACCTGCCCATGACCCATCTCAGCAGCAGGACATCCTCACAGGAGCATCCTCAGCCTGGTTTCCCACACAGTCCCTTGGCCCAAGCTCAGTTGCAAAGTGGATGCATACTATGAGCACAGTGTGCAGTGTGCATGGGGAAATAAAGCAGCTCCTGGGAGGAGATGGGCCCCCTCTAAAAGCCCTGGGTTGATTTGTAGTTCAGCAAGTTCATGGGAGCAATTGTTCCAAGTGGAACAAAAGGTTAACGGGATAACGCTTCAACCCTAAAAGCCTGGGTACCGCTCCTGATTATGTCACAAGTAAAAAATTAGATTTTTTCCAATACGGAGAAAAATTAATATGACCTTTAATGAGTCCATAAAAAAACATTACAATAGCTTTAGTCACTTTCTTTTTAGTAACTATTAGGCTGTTACATTTTCTTAATGGAAGTACAGACGAGGAAAAGTGCTTCCTCATGAAGAAAATACAGGAAATAGCTGCTTGAAATGAAATGGCCGAGGATGTGGAGATGTTGCTCCTCCATCTGCATGGCCAAATGGGAGGGAGGGTCAGAGGAGAGCAAACCACCAGGTGAAGGGGACTGGAACAGTGAGGGCATGGTCAAGTCATTCTGTGGGGGTTGCTAGGTGATTCTGTAGTAGAATTTTTCCTTTGAAAAAACAGCAAGTCTCAGCTAATATAAGCAAAAATCTTGTGGGATTTTCTCTTTCTGGCCAATGGATGTCTGTTACCTTTGCTAGGTTTTCTTCTGGCTGGAGCATTAATGTAATAATCTGGTAATGCAGATTCTCTCTGAATAATGAATTAAGAGATGGAGTTAATGACCTTTCTGCCTACCTTGGGAAGAGTGCTTTGGCCTACCTTGGAAAGAGTGCTTTGAGTCCAGAGTTATCACACTGAGGTCTACCCCTTAAAACTGCTTTCTGCATCTTTCTTTTTCCTTCTTTTTACATTCCTTGTTAAAGCATGTCAGCAATGCTGCCTAAGAGACTGGGATGTGATTGCTTGTGGCAGCATGTCCCTCACTGACACTGCTGGCCACACTTTGCCTCCTGCCTGTCCTGCTGGCTCCATGACATGTCCTGCTGAGGACTGGCAGGGGTGACACAGCCTAGGAGGAAGTCACCAGCTTTGCTAGCCATTAAATGAGGCAGGAGGAGAAAATATCACCTGGCTTCTGCCTTCCTCCCTCCTTAGGAGAGGTGCTAGCAGCTCTTCTAGGAGGCTGGGGCAACAATGACATTTTCAGGTCTGCTACCCAGCGGTCACCTGAATCCCCAGGGTCAACTCCACAGGGCCCAGGTAGTTTGGCTGGCACCACTGCTGTCTCTGTACAGTATATCTGCAGCAGGGGATGTTCCTAGCCAGGAGCCCCCATGGCCTGGTGAAAGAAAGAGAGCTGCATGGCATGGCCACGGCAGTCAAGCAAGGCCTACATTCTCCCCATGTGAGGCTGGAGTGTTTTTCACAGGAAATGAGGATCAGAAAATCTTAAAGCAGGAGAAAAGGAGAGGCAGAAGCAGACTTAGCCTCCCCATGCAGGACAGAGAGAGGAGTCCCCATCCCAGACACGCTCACTCTCTGTGTATTCCTAGCTCAGCTGCCTCAGGCCATGGGCCCGGGCCCGAGCATAGAGTAACTGCATCAAGCCTTATTTTCTCCTCATGCCCGTGAAGAGGACATCCCTGTGTGACAGGTTGACAGAGCAACCACATTCCTGCAGATGACTGGTTTGACCTGTATGAAGGACAGGGTATAGCTGCTCACTTCTGCCTTAGTCTGTGGTTTACATCTCCACAGCTTGCTGACCATATCCCATCCAGCCCAGGAGGGGGTGATGCAGGAAGGTCCTTCAGTTAGCACTTGGGCCCACCAGCACCTTGTGTAGGAGCAGTCCTGCCTTTACAGAGATGCCAAGGCCTGGTGCAGGGCCCTCACTTTGGATGTGCTGCTAACCATATAGCATCCTGTGCACTCCACAAGGCAAGCCACCAGCCCTATGGCCAGGCACTGGGCAGCCAGTGGCCTCGCTTTACACTCTGGCCTTAGGTTCCTGCAGCCCTGCAGAGCAGCAGGATGAGCCCAGCATGCCGTAAACAATTATGGGGAGGTGGGGGCAAGGGAAGCACTGCTCTGCTCTGTGGCAGTCAGCAAGCAGATGGCATGCTCAGCTTGCTTCGAAGCTGAGCTCCAAAGTGCGGGAGAAGGCTAAAACTCATCCACTTTCCTGAGGGCTGCGTTTTTAAAACAGCTGTAACATCAGTCTCAGTCTTGCTGACCTTCCACTCACAGGGCAAGACGCCGGGCCCTGCTGTGGAGCAGAGGAGGCACTATGCAGCGGCCCTGTGGACACAGCCCCAGCACCTCCCAGCTGTTACAGAGAGCCAGCAGCCTCCATCAGCAATTCCCAGCAGGATTTTGGCACCCGCTCACACGGCGAGCTGACAGCCGAACCTGTTATCCCCCACCACAAGAATAATAGGCTCGCCTTTTGACAATGCTTCTCGGTGGAAAGCTTCCCAAAGCATTTCACAAACAGCATGAAGTGTAGCAAAGGGCCCTTCCCTGCCAAAAGCTGAAGTACAGCCATTCTGTGCTGGAACACGGTGGCTGCTGAATAATGAGGGGGAACAGCACAGATCTTTTTAGGAAGCAAAAACAAATGGCTGGAGGAGTGTGGAAAGACATACTGGAAGCTTAGCTAGAATTAAGTTGAAAGAAAGCTGTGGATTTGTAACTGCTTTGTTTTTTATTTTCATTTCCAAAGGCTTCCTTTTGTTACTTGTGTGCTGGGCACAACCAGGCTCCTGCTTCTCTGGAAGGCAACCAGCAAAGCAATTTCTACCTTTATTTTAAAAAAATGCTGAAGAATATTTAGATCTTTTCAATGTCCTGGAGCCAGCAGAGCAGCAGGGGCTGATGGGTGCTGCTGGGGGCACACAAGGGTGTTGTCACAGTGATCTCAACAGCAAGAGGGTCCACCTGTGAGCACTTGCACAGGAACAGACAAATGTTAGGGGCACAGCTGGGACTCCAGTCCAGGTTAAGATTTTTGACAGTAGCTCTGCATACAGGGTGGCTAGATTCCTGTCTTCATCAGTGGAGAGCCAGTCAACGAAGAGAATTTAAGAGTGGATATTAAGAAAAATTTATTCTCAGAAAGAGTGGTGAGGCAGTGGCACAGACTACCCAGGGAGGTGGTGGAGTCACCATCCCTGGAGGTGTTCAAGAAATGCATAGATGTGGCACTGAGGGATGTAGTTAGTGGGCATGGTGTGACGGGTTGGTGGTTGAACTGGATCATCTTAGTGGTCTCTTCCAACCTTAATGATTCTATGATTCTAATGTGCCTCATCCCAAAGTAGGCACAGGTGAACAGTTCAGCTGAATATCTCTCCAGACCATAAGCTAAGATCCAAACTGGGATACCTTGTGCCATTTGGGACTCCTTGGGGTTTCCAGAGTGTTCACATGGGCTGACATACATGGAGTGGCAGCTGGAAGCTAGGTTATGCCACATCTCCATGAGGTGCACTCACCAGGCCTGGATGCTGTGAGCTCTAACTGTATTCAGAGCTGATGAAATGAGGGACAGGAGGAGCTCAGAGGGTTTCAGATGAAAGGCCCTACCACTGGGACAGGGCAAGGATTATCTGAACCAGAAATGTTCCTGTGTGCTCATGGTCGTGATTGTCTGACACTTACACACGTGGTTCCTAGGGTCAGAGGCACCAAGGAGGTGCAATGGAAGCAGCAATTACTGAAAATGGTGCTGGTTTTGCAAATGTCCCCTGCAATTCCTGTGGAAAGATTTCAGTCATTCTATTATCCTGTATTTTCCAGTGAATTTAATGTCAATATCTCATTGCATCTCACAGGGGTTGTAGATTACTTTTTTTTTTTCTTTAGCAAGAATGCTGATCTTGGATCAGTAACGCTGCAGGAACAGTCATGTGAGAACACATATCGAATGCATTTTTGCTTTTCCTAGAGATTACGGTATTGCGGTTATCAAATCACAGGTTATGATTTAATTACTTTTCATTGTCTGAGCTGCAGAGCTTTTGAACCTGAAAAATCCACCCCTTCAAAAATTAAACAAAAATAAAATGTTAAAAAATTGTGTTAGAAAATTGTATCCTCTGAAAACATTTCCATAAACCCTTCTGCAAAAATCCCTGCACAATCTGAAGGCTACAAAAGAATCAAGTTTTATTGTTCCAGGAAGAACAGCATACTTTCCTGAAATAAAATTCCAAATTCCATACTGAGGCAGGAATTTTGTCCTGAAAGGCAGTGGATACTTCTGTATAAATCTGTCTCATTTCAGTAAGAACTCACCTTTAGCACCACAGTAGATAAAGTGCCTGGGAAAAGCTGTTTAATAACCGACAGAACGTCAGAGTACATTTCTGCAAAACAAAAAGATTTACAATGAAGTGTGTGTTCAAGCTTTTATTTCAGATTCCTTATTGACATGTCCAAAAGTATAAACTAATCCCAGAAAAGAAGCGGAACAGGGATTAGATGCCAAATTAATTGATTGGCTTAAAACAAAGACTACACTGAAAAAAATCCCTGTCATGTGCCGCTTTGTGTGTCTGCTTAGCGTATGTAAACAACTGCAGATGCAACTAGCCTAAAGTATTACCAACCAGTAGCAGCAATGTAATAGCAAGTGTCCTCAGAGATGCTGGTTTGAGATGACATCTCTTTTGGAAACCATCTGCTTCTGGCTTTGTAGACTCAGTATAAATGTAGTCTTAGTTTAAACCTCAGGAGGTCAGCTAATTTTAATCCATCCTCCTGTCCTCAGGCAGGAGCGCACATACTTAACAGGTAGATGTTTGTCTTATGTAGCACTAAAAACCTCCACATTCAGCCTTAGGACCCCATGCCAATTCTTAACAATTGTTGCATTTAACCTAAGTCTCTCACAGTGTAATTTAAGCTGATAATTTCTTGTCTTGCCTTTAGTCATGATGAGGAAATGACAAACAACCTACCTGTAGCAAGTTTAGACACATTTTAAGACGCTCTAGAGATCCCTGTCTTCCTTTCAGTATTCCCTTCCAAGAAAAAAACAACTCAATCCCTCTTTCCTTCCTCCTTCCCTCCCTTCCTCCCTTCCTCCCTTCCACCCTTTCTCCCTTCCTCCCTTCCTTCCCTCCATTTTTGAACAGATTACTTACCAATAATTTTATTTGTTTTTATCATCTCAAACAGAATCTGCAGATCTCTCCAGTAGGTGTGGTATTTTCATTGTCTTGCTTCAATGCTATCTATAGATTTAAATTTGCTAAGCAGGTATGTATCCCATTTTCAAGGGCACAATTATCCTGTATCTCCCAAGCATCCCTAGTACTTTTATGGGTGTAAATGAAGAAAAATGCGAAAAACTGTAAAATCCATACCTATCATAGCTGTTTTGCACCCACTCTGCCCATCACCGAGCCAAATAGGGTTGCTAGGTGAGTTTTTCATTTTGAGGCCTTTCATTCCCTAGTTTTCCTACATTCTAGCACTGATGTGAATATGGCTTAAGCTAGGTCATGTGCTCCAGAGGAAAACTCTGTGCTGGCTTTATAGGCACTTATGAATTATGACAAAGAACTGGGTACATTAATGTCTTGTTCCAATCTCAACAATATTTTCCTACACACAAGATAGATGCTCCCACATTGAGGCTCTTGGCTATTTTGGATGTGAGATTCTGGCATTTCAGAAGCAGATGGTCTGATCCAGTGTGTACACCCAATTCTATGCAAACAGAAAGGCTACGGCTGAGGAACCAGCAGAGACATCAGCCATTGTCTCCCTGGTCTGCTACAAACACATGCTGGCTGGAAGAAACATGTAGCTACAGTTTTTTCTTTAGGGTTGGTGCACATCTGGCTGTCCATTCAGTAGCTCTGAAGGGTTTCTTTTTAGAATCCTTTACTATTCATATGCCTTGCAGGAAGAGTACTGTTACTTGGGTTGTGGCTGAAGAATGCCATTAGCAGCTTACTGGCCAATCTCTAGGTGCCATAGGTACATTATGAAACCACAGGGCTCTGAAAAGCACAAACAATCCTTTGTCAGTCTTGTCAGACCAACTTCAAATCCCTTTTCAAATATGTTAAGGAAACTGGTGCTGGAAACAGAAGCATGACAAACTTAATCTGGAGACATGGGAATACAACAACACTTTGGCAAAGAATCACACAAGTATATCTGGAGAAGAGCAAAATCCTAGGCAAGATTCATGTCTGTGCATTATGTACCTACTGCCATTTTAATCATTTAGAAATTTTTGACTCAGATGGATTTTTCTTTAAGAAAAAAATTAAAAATTGATTCTTGAGGAGGTCCTGCTGGCTTACTAGGCCAGTTTCTGCAGACTTAAGAAACCTTAGAGTTCTTTATGACAGTGTCAAAAGCTGTGTGCATGCGAATGTGAGATGGGAGTCACTAAGAACGTCAGGAATTTGTTTTATAACTTCTAAGAAGAGCAGAAGTAGCAAAATGAGTCATCAGAGCAAGCAAATGCCAAAGGAAAAGTGTAATTCTTTTATCACATTCTCAAAGCCAGTGTAATCCCCAGAATGTTCCACTCAACCCATTTAATTTCAAATTAATCTTTCTTTCTTTTGAATTTTAAAATCCACTCTTTTAGGAAGAAGACATCCACCGAGTACTCAAAAGCAGAGGTAAGCTCAGAAGTTCCGTCTTGTATGGCAGTCCTTTAGGACCCAAGTCTGACTTCCGTTAAAGTCAAGAAAGCTGTAAGTTTGATGAGACTGCATCCAGGCTACACAAAATAAGGATCGTGAAGTGAAGGCTTTTCAATGTAGCTGAGCCGTTTGGCTTTGGCAGTCTCAAGGGTAGCCTTTGCTTGCACTGCAGCAGTGAAGCATTAGATGGAAAAGCCACGGGCTTGCTGCTATAGCAGAGCAGGGAATTAGCTTACCTAGCCCATTAGATACGAGATGTCTGCTTCAAATGAACTTTTCCATCACCTGCCTTCTTCTCCTCCCCTGAAATAGATAGCCATTTAAGCATAAAAAAATATCGTAACGGAGAGAGAAATATTATGATATAACCCCTGGAGGCACTTACCTCCCCACACGGTATAAAATGCCATGACAGTCAATTACATTACACTAGATACCCACTAAAATCAGGTGACTTGAATCATATCGTATGTGATTTCTGTCAGTTAAAAACCCAAAGGAATTCCACAGTCTGATGAATTTTAATGATTCCAAAGGCTTGATGTAGGCCCCAGACAGTCTAGTCTGTCCCACCGAGATAGTCTGACCTTAAGCGTCATCACCCAGAAGTCAGCAAAAGGCTCTGCACTTTTATCTAAATGTGCCTTTCTTATCAGCTGAGGTGCCACAGAGACAGCAAAACCTCAGCTGATGGTCCAGAACGACACAGGTCACAACACTGCCAGTCTCACATGGAGGTTTCAGGCAACTTATGATATTGTAAAAGCCACTTATGTTGGATATTAGGAAAAACTTCTCAGAAGGAGTGGTGAGGCCTTGGAACAGGCTGCTCAAGAAGGTAGTGGAGTCACCACCTCTAGTGGTGTTCAAGGAAAGTGTAGATGTGGCATTGAGGGACGTGGTTAGTGGGCAGTATTGGTAGTGGGTGAATGGTTGGACTGGATGATCTTAGAGGTCTTTTCCAATCTCAATGATTGTATGCTTAGCTGAACAAAGCCCTAGATCACCACTGATTACAAATGCAAGCTTAAACATCCATCTCAAGTAGATTTATGTGACAAAACCAAAACACACCTACTGTATCTACAGGTACTCTGTGAGTTAGCCAGCTATCCCTGTGGCTTGCTACATCATACCAGCAAGCAATGACATTAATCTTGCAATTGCCCTGAAGGACCTTTTGAATATTCTGGAGCCCCTCCATGGCTTTGGCCTGTAATTCCAATCCAGAAATGCCAGATTTCACCTCAAGACCTTTTGTTTCAGTAAAACGATATTTTTTATCATAGTTTCAGCTGTGATGGAGTTGTATAGCATCTGGTATGATGCTACATTTTGGTTCTAGGTGAAAAACAATGTTGTTAACACACTGATGTTTATAGGTGCCGCTATGCAGTGTTGCACAGAGTCAAGGCCATTCTCAGCGAAGGGCCCAAGGAGCTGGGAGGGAACAGAATTAGGACAGCTGACTTAAATTGGCCAGAGGGATATTGATACCATATGACATCATGCGGATGGAGTTTTGATGGGGTTGGGAGTTCATCTCGCTCTCTTCTGCTGCTCGGGGACTAGCTGGACATCAGTCAGGGCATGGTGAGCTATTGCTTGTGCATCATTTGTTATACACATTCATATATATTTATATAAATATTTTCATAACTATTATCCTTTTTCTTTTCTCTTTGTTAGTAGTTTTATCTCAACCCATGAGTTCTGCTTTTTTTTCCAATTCTCTTCTCCATTGTACCTGCCAGTTTAAACCACAACAATTTTCTAGGAAAAAACTTTTTGACTGGAAAATAACCACCTGGATTTCCTTGGAACTACTCAAGAGAGCTTTTCTCTTAATGCAGGCACTAATTTAACTGTTTCCTTTTGAATTTTCTTTTGAATTTGGGAGATACAGGCTTGTTTTTTAACTAGCTTTTAGAGGTAATTGCCCATATTGAGATCACCATCAGAACTGGCGCTCCATCCCTCACCTGTTCCCTTCATGTTGTTTCAGCATCACACAGGAGCCCGCAGCAGAGCTGGGTCTCATCCTTCCAACAACCCCTCAGCACCCCAGGGGTGGGTGGTAGGGAGAAGAGACAGAGTTACCAACTGCTCCAGCCCTGAAGGACTGGGGTTGTGCTGGTCAGAGGGTATAGCCGAGAGTCTTGTTTGAATAAGAGCAAAAGGGGTCATGCTTATCCTGCCTTTCTTGCTGAAGCACTCCAGAAGTTGCTTTCTCCTTTAGCTGTAACCTTGTTGTCTGCTAATAAACTGTAGCTTCTTTTATCTTGTAGATGCCCACAGATGTAAAATTGCTCCTTAAACTGCTCCCAGATAAATAGATCAGCAAGTGGTTACTTCCTTAGCACTTTAGATTCCTCGGAAACCAATTATTTTTATTTCAGGAGCTGTGACTCCTAGTAAGCCTGTGCCTCACTCAGAACTGCAACTGAAAGCATCAGTGCTCTAAATTAAGAGCAAGATCTAATTGATTAGTTTTACAAAAATATAAGAGCCAAACTGAAGCAAGGTGCAGGTTTTCTTTGCCTTGACTCTTTAAAGCATAAATGTTTCCTTTTTAATATTGCTTCTCAATCAATATTCTTTTTAATGCATTTCAGTGATTCATGACTCGCTGTAGTGTCATCAGGCTATGCTGAGCCATTTTTGTTTTTCTCCTTGAGAAGCTTCCATGGACATTCAAGGTATTTGGTCTTTGGGAAGGGTGATTTGAGAAGCCATCTGATCTAATGGGGTGGGCACTAGACAGGGACTATAAGGACCCAGGTGCTAATCTCCATTCTGTGACCTTGGGCAAATCATTTCATCTTCTTGCATTTCTCTCTTACCTTTTATCTTTCTTTAACACTCTTAATTAAGCCAGAGTGCTAAGGATAATACAGATAATAACCAATTCTTCCCTTTCATGAATTAGACATGCTCCTCTTAAAATGCCACAGAGGTTGAACTGTGGTGAATGCGTGCAATTACCTTTAGTAAGGACAGTGGTTGTTGCGCACAACCTCACTGGATTCCTATAAGCATCTGGATTAATTATATCCTGTCTTTGGTAATTCTCTGGAGAATGAGAATAATGAAGGGTAAATATCTTTTATTAATACAGTTACAGAGTGCAATACGAGAAAAGCTAAATGCACCATGCATTTCAGTAACTACTTAATGGAACACAAGGACACCACTAGAGCAAATACCCTGTCTGTCCTATGACACTCTCCCCACTGAGTTTCAGCCTTACATGGATGTAGAACCATGCTTCCCATGTCCCCAAACCCCACGTTTCAATGCACAGATGTGAGGTATCAGTCGTCAGATCCTCTGGTACTGGGAATTATGTGGAGAGGAGCCGGAGCTGAGCGCCACATTGCCTCAGATGGGGAGAGGTCTGGGCTGTGTCAGCATCCTCAAAGGCCATGAGGTCTCCAGGAGCAGCCACAGCAGGCTGCAAATTTCAGAAGGACTGAGGCAACCACCGAGCTGCTGAGCTATGATTCAGCAGCTGAGGATGTGTGTGTGGAAGGCATGCAGCCTCAGTTAGGGAAGCAAAGCTTGCAGTAGAAAATAATTTCCCAGTTATGCACTCTTAGTGCCTAAAATAAACAGTGGGATTATTGTATTGAAAAAAGACGAGTGAGAGAAATCTCACCTGCAAAAGCCATCTAGGTGCACAGAGTGGAAAACAGATCACAACAGCCCAAGTGCACAAGGATGTGATGAAAGGTATATTTTGTGTTCAAACAGATAAGGTGGATGAAATGTAAAAAATCCAGAGCCTTATTAATGCCACTCCAACATGCTGGCTCTTTTAGTTTAATACCGGAGCAATCAGAGCATTCAAGCACTGTTAGCCCCCCAGCAATGCTAATTCAGCCTGCATGCAGAGCCACAGCCCCCACGGTCGGGATGGCCTTCCTTAATGCGGGCTCTCAGACAGACCATGTACAATGCGTGGTTATTGCTTGAGAATAATTGTAGCAGCACCTTAAGGAGCCACTTATGTAGGACATCATTATCCAGAGGAGAACTGAAAAAAAGAGGCAGTGTCTGTACAAAAGACTCTTGAGCACAGAGCCTGTTCTGCCTCCTGTCTTCAGTGCTGCAGCGCTCTGCTCTTTCATTCACAGAACACAATTCGCTGCACACAGTTTGCTAGGAATATGTGCAGTTTACAGTATGTTAAGAAATGGCTGGATTTTCACCCTCAGAGGAATCTTTGGGACATAATATGTTTTTCAGATTATAAACTGGTCTCTGTCCGCTTCTCATCCTTCTGGTAGAAAGAGAGAAAAATTAATGTATTTTGCAAATCAGAGATAGTTATCCTTCTTCTCTCCCTCTCAGCTCATGTATTGCTAGAGTGTGAAGTCTTGCTAGGTGAGAAATACACAACTAGCATCAAATAAGAGTTGAATAAGCGAGTATGTCTAGACAATCCCCAGAGGTGTCATCCAACCTCAACTATTGTGTGATTCTGTGAAGCCGTACGCAGTCTTGCTGCCAAATAGGTCCTACAACTTTGCTGTCCAAATGCCACTATGCCACATTAGTGAGGCACTTCAGACGCCGAGCCCAGACATCTCTGGGGTAAAGATGCTCCATCTCTACCGCACAGCCTGCTGTGCTGCTCTTTGCCTTTTATTTTTTGCTTCCTATTATCTGAGCCGCTATTAAGGGAAAAGGAATTAGCTTCAAGCCAGAATTGGCTTAAGTACTTTATAAGAGAATCAAACAGACCTTCATAGTTATATCTAGCTGCAGCCATTGCAATGTATGCCAGTATTTTCCACCCTGAGTACTGGATGTAGCAGTGGGACTGCTGGCTTTTATTTTTTAAGAAGCATGTGCTCCCTCATCTCTGCATTGGTATTAACCCTCCACATGCATGCCATTTTTATTTTCCGCCCGATTAAGTAAAATGTAGTCCCCAGTGAAATAGTCAGAGTATTCAGGCTGATAACTCCTTACAGCTGCAGCCTGAGGATGGAGGAGGGGGCCCTCACGTGCTCCTCTCACTGTAGCAGACAGATCTGTGGTGCCAGCCCCCATCTGTCTGCTTCCCCTTCTGCCTCCAAGGCAACATTTCCAGGTATCTCACTCTCCAAATGCCTAAGGCTGACACAACCCTCCGGGGCAAGTCATATCCCCACCAGGAGGGCAGTGCGTGTTCACACACTATCGTTTTCTTCCTCAGCCTATGCTGCTATCCTCGTCAAACACCAACACACACATGTGCAGGTGAAGCTTTTAAAGTCAAAGTCAGGACTTAACCCTGTAGTCAGATCAAAGAAAAGAAAATACCCTAGGTTTAAAAAGTTATCAAAATTAGCATTAAACTGAACTCAGTACCCATCAAGGAATAGGTAAGGTACCCAAATAATCCTAATTGTTATCCTGCTGAGAGGCCAGCCATGTGCCATCTCTGATGTTGTGGGCAGGGTGCTGAAAATACACACCACAAAGCATGAGGTCTGCTACTGTTTACATATACGTAGTCTGTAGTACTAAATGTAGTGCTTTGTTGTCGTGTCGGCCTTTGTATTTTTCATGTAAGTATTACAGTTGTATGATCTGGGCCTGTGAGAAGGGTATATAGGAGAATAGAACTGGTGATGCATCTAATGGCACCGAGTAATTCTCTAGAGCAGAGCAGGTGCTCAGCAACCTGAAAACGCAGATGATGAGGAGAAAAAGGTAATACCCGCCTTCTGAGAGATAGTGTGACTGTCAGCCACTGGCTAGCTTTGTGAAGAATGAATGTGAAAGGTCCTTACACCCAGCTGATGTTTCTGAAGAGGCACAAATCATCCATGCAGCTTCAATGAAGCTGTACCTGAAACATTTTTGAGTCAAGGTGGCAGTGACAGTGAGAAAAGGCCCAGAATTACATGCTGAGGAGAGAAAGAAAATGAACCTCCAAGACAGAGATTAGGCAATTGCACATATGAGACTCAGGTCCAACCCTAGTCCTCCACATGGGTGAGGTTACATATGTGCAGACATCTCCCCGGGGCCTGGGAGCTACCCCATCTTCTTTGCTAACCTCCTAGTAGTTTTCTTGGTCTTACCCACCAGTGAGGAAGCCTTGACACACTTGTGATGCTGAGTGTAAGAGGGCTGTGCCCAGAGGGCCAGCTCCTCAGACCTCCATGCTGTAATGGCCTTGCATTAGCATACAGCAGGTCTGACACCAGAAACATCTTACCACCTGTTCAACCACACATGTGAACGGGCACGCAGTGAGTAAAATGGCTGATTAACCTCATCTACAAAATAACTGTGCTTCCAACATATTTGTTAGCTCTAGGCCAATGCTATTCCACGTGTACAATCTAGGCAAGTTTCAGTTGTCCTCAGCAAAACGTGAAGCTTGCTCACCCGTCTGCTGTGCCCGGGGCATTGCCATAAACATGCCACGAATTCTTCATGTGCAAACTAGTCAAGAAAAATCCATGCCAGATGCAAAGCCATCCTTGTGATTTGCATACAGCCTGTCAGTCATCAAGTTGTCCCCTGAAGCATGGCAAGCCACTCCTAGATATGGCAGGGCATTCAGAATCTGTCTGGTGAGCAGGGAATAACCTCTGTCAGTAGGAACAAAGAAATACGTAAAATCAAGTCTGTTGTTCATCCCACATATGCTTCATATTGCATTTGCTGGTTAGACTGTGGACCACCTGATGTCCATACAGAAGAACAATGTGAGAAAGAGCCACCTAAATCCATGGCCAAATGCAGACGCTGACACCTATTGTCCGTAAATCGTTTCTGTCCAAACACTGGAGGCCTGGAGACACCGCACACAGTGAACGTAGGAACTGCTCTCTCTTGTTCAGTGAGATTCATGTCTGCTAGAAAAAGGAGGCCTCAGCAGCCAGCATAAATTGTAGCAGCCTGCGCAGCCCCATCAGCTTACACCAGGGAATAAGGCCAGAGCATCTTGGTGTAAATCTCCTCCCAGATATGCTCCATTGCTTTTCACTTGCCAACAAGGACGAGGGCATAGCAGCTTTGTTATCTGTCATTATCTGTTTTCATGTTCTCACAAGCAAATGGGTAATATTCCCCAAGCAGGTAGCATTCTCTGAGCCTGGCTCACGGGAGCAGATGAATGCATTCATTACAGGAAGCTTTGTATTGAAGCTGAACCCGGTGATCTCTGCGGCACCAGGCTGTAAAGGCAGGCCAGCTAACACAAAAGGGGTCAGTGAAGTTATGCCAAACATATGCTGTGTAATTGATTTCCAGATTTGGTTCACTATGTGTATTACCAAAGAACAAAGGAGGAGAAAGACTTAAAATATGATGCAAGGCATAAATATTTCTCAATGGGATGTTTTTAAAAGTTTTCAGTAAGGTTTCATCTGCTCTTTAAGCCTTGATTATTACTCCATTTTCAGAATTTACAGCACAAATAATAACCACATTTTCTTTCTTTTACAAGTATCCGGGCAGGTTTGCAAATAGTTGGCACATCCCAGGAACAAATGTCTTAGGGACGGCTCTCCCAGCCGGGGCCCCAAGAGATAAGAGGATAATAACACTGTGCATTAGCCCTAAGCATTCCTGAAAGCCACTGTCCCCTCGAAGATCCAGTCAGTTCCCAGCACAGGCCGAGTCTCTCGGTCGCTGGCAGAGCTCACTCCTCCAGCAGCTCGCACAGCATTTCCGGCCACCCCTTTCCCGCTTCTCAAGAAAACTGGGATGGAACAAAATAGCTTTTGAGGCCGCAGTAGATTGCCATCCCCAGATGCTTTACATTCAACATGCCATCTGTGTTTTGTTTTCTTGTTAAGAGGGTTTTGTAACAATTTTTATTATCTACTGTAACTAGAAACAACAGCAGGAAATCATGTAGTGCAAAGCAAGTATAGTGAGTGATTTGGCTTCACAATCGCTGGACATCAATCTTCCACTTGAAATTTCTCCATTGCAAGCCTTTTACATCCTTGCTTGCATGCATTTATGCGAAAGAGAGAGGGTGCAAGTGTTGGGCAAAAGCACATGTTTGGAAGAAATGCAGGAAGTGAGTGAAAAGACCTCAAAAACACTAAAGCAGAGAAGGGTTTAATGCTGCTGCAAATGGACATCTTTTGCAAGTCAGTTAACCCTTTGCTCATTTTTCTGAGGGAAACACAAACTTTTCTGCAGCTTTGGTAAAACCAAGAAATTATCCGAGTGTCCAATTTGCTCGGTCCTGTGCTCTCAGCAATGTGATTAACAGCTTCATTGATTAATAGTGATTAGTTTAACCAGAGGAATTAACCTCTGAATTAATATGTGGCCAGTAATTTAAGTGACTTATAAAAAAAGTCCTGATCGCTGTCATGCAGCCCGTTTCTCATTAAATCTTTCTTTTAATTTGCAACCTTCTGCTTTCTGTACAAACTCATTGTCTCACAAACTCCAGCTTCGATGTCTGTGCTCCTCTGTATACATTAAAAGGAAGAAAAGCAGAGAAGCAGCATGGATTATGACATCCTAGTATAGGGTTATTGTAAAACTGTACTGCTTGCATACCAGAGAATAGGAAATTTCATTTTCAAGGGCTCCCTGGGGGGCTGAGATAAACTACAAAAATCACAACTCGTTATAATTAAACACTCATGCCCACTACACATAAAGGAAATTATGCACACTTATCTGGGTCATTGAAACATACATATAGCTATACTATGCATGAATTTCCATTAATGTTCTGTAAGAACTTAGTGAAGGTGTTCTCCCAGAAGTGATGCAAGTCTGTGCTGGATGAAGATACTGTAGTAACATGGGTAAGGATAGGAACAGCTAATGTATTTCCAGCAAGAATGCAGAACTGCTTAGATGGGTATAGACCCCATTCCCTCTCAACCAACTAAAGCACAAATATGTTAATTAGATAACATTATTGTGACATTATTCTGTGTAGTTATCAATAAACACTAATGGGATTAATTTAAAAAAAAAGATAGATGGCAAGTTTTGTTCCTTCTATAATTCTTTTGGAATTCAGTTTGGTTTATCTAATGAAGTCTGTTGTTTTGGAAGTTGGTATACCTGAATATACATCACACGTTGCTACTTGCTATGTAGACACGCGAGTGGGCTGGTAAATAAAAAAGATTATATTTCTATAGATGCTGTTGTAGTCATCCACGTTCTTTTTATTCCCATCGTCTCCTGGATGGTGAGCCACAGAAATCTTACCTGCCCTTTGGTACTTTTCAAAAGTAAAAGTTTTTCCCCACTGGGAAACAAAGCAAAACAAAACAAAACCCACAACCAGCATGGACTGTTAGAAACAGCCATGATGAGTTTGGCACTAGCATCTCCTGGGGAATTAAAGGCCAGGTGTTGCTAATGGCTCTCAGCTTTGCGTCAACACTCCAAGTCACTCCTAATCCCCAGGACGGGCTCTGCTCCTTATTGCTTAATTAGAACACAAATGGCTCTATGAAAATAACATGGACAGTCTGACTCAAATCCACAAATGAGAAGAAAACGCAGGAATTAGGGGGTAAAAAAAATCCCAGAAAGACTAACATGCAGCCATCTGTGTAAGTAGGTTTTGTTTTACAGCAAACAAAGCTGTTAACAGAAATAGCTGAAAACATATACATATATTTTCAGAATCTGATCTGTAGAGGTTTTGCAGCTAAAAGACCTGTGTTCAGTTGCTTTTATTCCTAGATTATGTTTTATGTTATTTACGAGGACTTGGATTGCTGCCAAGTATGTGACAACTCTTATGTGGGAAAATGGCATGAATTTTAAGAATGAATGAGTAGTCCTCCAAGTGTTTGTGCCAGAAGCACCTCTTTCACTAGTGGTGTTTGTTTTTTTTCTTATATATCCATCCAATCAGAAAAAATGCATCTTACTGTATGACCCCATGAAATTTGTGCAACGCAAAGAGTCATCAGGTAGAAGAACTCACAGTTTTGATATTCCATCAAAATATTGGGTAAAACTTTCAGCCAATAAACATGTTCACAGGAAACCAGTAGGTCACAAACCAGTTTTAAATCCAAAAAGAAGAGAGTGATAACATTTGAAGTGATTCCACTTTTTCTTTTGAAATGCTTTCTAAGCTCAGACCTGTATGAGAGTTTGGTTCTTGACGAGGTGTCCCATCTCCAGCTCGAGAGGTAGAAAGCTCCCCTGAAAAAATAGGGGTCCAAGAAAGTTTGCATTTTAAGAATGAGCCATCGTGAGCTCATTCTTAAAATGCAAACTTTATTGTCAGAATGATCCAAGGGTCATGTTCGAGAGTACCTAAAAATCTTCCTACAAAGCAACCCAAGTGAAACCCAGTGCCCTATTTAAAATACAGGACTTGCGACGAACATCTGACTATAGGAGAAATTTTCAAACCTGTAGTAGTAAGAGCCGTGTCTGGATATAGATTCAAACACATGATTTTGCTTAAGACACTTTGTTCCAGCTGCCAAGGAAAGAATTTTTATTCTTCTTTGTGATTCTGGATATACACCAGATAATTCTACAGTAAGTAGGAACATGACCTTTAGGCTTTTACAGAAAACCAATACTAAAACATAATACAAATGATTGTTTTACAATGCATTAAAACAACCCTTCTCCCTCAAATTAGCAGATAACTCTAGGCTAAGCCACATTTCCTTCAACAGGATGTTACTGAAAATAAAATATTTTATTATTATTGGTTTTCACCAACTGAAGAAAGATTGATGCATGCATCCATATTTTGAACATGTTTGGAAGATGTGGCATACCTATTAGCAGGGCTATTATCTCTGCCAGCAGTGCTGCTGTTCTTCCTCTAAACTGCCTTGGCAGGCTCACTTACAATGCATCCTGCTTCCTCTAAAACATGCCTTGAGCTGACTCCTGCTAATCCTCCTGGCCACACAGAGCGGGCTCAGCCATGCCGGGAAGCAGAACCAATCTAATATGAACCGTAGTGCCTCCTGCAACCTAGAAATTCAGCTTAGCATTTGAAAAGTGAGAGAGGGGGAGAGAAAGGCACAAGGCTGTCACAGCTATCCTGGTAAAAAAAATTTATATGAGCTCTGTATCAGTGGTAATAGTAATAACTCAGGACATCTACAGAGCAATTCCAGTAACTCTGCTTTTTGTGTCATGAGACTGGAAGCTCAAGTTTTAACAGTTCATATGTATTAAAGACTAAAGACTTTGTACATGCTGAATCAGAACTTTTGAGAGATCTTTTATGTTTCCTTCAGCTAGTTCTAGATTTAGCCTCTTTTTTCCAGTGATCTATGTTTTATATATTACAAAGTACACCACAGACCTGCTCTACAAATTATTTCCCCAGGGGTTCCCTAGAGTAGTGGAGTTGCTTTTATAGAGATACCTATCCCATTGTGGCTGTATGTATTTATCAACTGAGAGTTTAATTAATTAGAAATGCTTAATAGCCACACAGGACCAGAAGCTTTTGTCCAGCTTAGCCTGTCTGGCTGCATTGCTTAGGTTACTCTTTCGAACAAATGGTGTAACTACTCCAATAGTCACTGAAGAAAAGAAGAACGTCAGTGCCCTCATCTTATGCACTGCACCGTCACTCTTTGCTAAACATGAAGTGTTAGATGTTGATCCTGTAGCATGTCTCTGCAGCAAAATAAAGTCATGAATGTAGCATGACTGGGCATATCTATGCTTCATTGAACCTTCTTACCCTGAGTAACAAGAGGAGCGAAAGGAGGGTACATGGGATGCAGAACAGCTCAGCAACCCTGTTGCCCTCTGGAGACTTGCCAGTGACACTTGAAGCCTGTTCCACCACATCTCTGCTGCTCTTGTACATCTTTATAAGCACACTTTCATCTTGTTATGCAGACAAACCCCTAGAAAGGGAGAGAAGGCATGATTTATTTCTCTCTTAACACATTAGGAAACACCACCTCCTCCTTCTCCTCTCTTTTAAATCAATATGTGTGCAAACTGCATTTCCTGGAGACAGCAGGAGAGGAGGAGGTCTTCAGGAAGGAAGGCATCAAAATAGATAAATATTAAGAGTTTCCTTTTCCTTCAGGAAAGATGCAATGCATCCCGAGGACTCGTGGGAATGGTTTTAAACTGAGACAGGAGAGGTTTAGGTTAGATATGAGAAGGAATTTTTTCACTCAGAGGGTGGTCACGCACTGGAACAGGTTGCCCAAGGAGGTTTTGGATGCCCCATCCCTGGCGGCATTCAAGGCCAGGCTGGATGTGGCTCTGGGCAGCCTGGTCTAGTGGTTGGCAATCCTGCCCACGGCAGGAGGGTTGAAACTAGGTGATCTTTGAGGTCCTTTTCAACCCAGGCCATTCTATGATTCTATAATTCTATTCTATTCTATGACTGCGGGCAGAAATGATGAGGGGATGACACCCAGGTAGCTGAGTTTGGACATGCCACTAGGGTGGAGGGCACCAATGAACAACACAGCTCAGAAACACAATATGAAGGAAAGGGCAGGGCTGCGCAGAGCTTCAAAGTGAGTATAAGGCAAATCCAGCTAAGAGATGTCAAGGGAGGATGGCAAGTGCTGAGGCAACCAGCAAGGTGAGCTTTGCTGAAGCACCTTAGCCAGGTTGGAAGGGGCAATGTGCAAACTGCAGGGAAGTCAGTTCAGGGACAGCATGGCCCTGGGTAGGTGTGCAGCTCTTGAGCATGCATCACCTGATTGCTGAAGAAGTGACTGATGTCTGTTTTCCAATAGCATTCCCTGAAAGTTAGCATGGAGTTATAACAGACACACTTCTGTGCTTTAATTTGTTTTCAATTGTTTAATTTATATCTGTGTAAAATGAGTGTTCAAAATCCTGATTGGCTGCGTAACCAAGAGCTGGGCAGACACTTCCTGAAATACCAACAAAGTAGCTGTAAATCTCAATATGAAAATGCCCTGCTCCAAAATGAGCACAATATTTAATCTTAATTTTTCTTCAGGACACACATCATTAACTGCTAATCAACTCAAGCTTCAGAAATCCCTGAGCAGTCCTCTCAGCTTTCAAAAATGCAGTCAAGAAGCAAAGGACTTTTTATCCTGCCCTTGGTAATGGTAACAGGTCCCAGAGGTGTCCAGGTGCAGACGACATCACTGCTGCACACCAAACCACGCTGCAGTGGCTATGCTGTGCCTGTGTTTTATAGGGCTTCCACAAAGCCCTCCGGGTTGTCAAACAGAACTGCTCTGCAGCACATGGTGTTACACGTACCTTGGCTGTGGATTAGGCAGTGCTGGGAAGCTGAGCCAAGAGCCCGCTCGCTCCCATGAAGCCTCGGCAGGCAGATGCAGGCTCGGTGGGGGCAGAGCCCTGCACAGCTGCTCAGGCTGGGTGGAAGGCGGGTGGGGGCTTGCTTTGCAGAGCAAGCTCAGCCCTGGCATCAGGCACAGAGCAGATCCTTGCTGCTGGAAGACTTCATTTCTCTGCTGGAAACCAACCTGGGGATGGTCACCCTTTGTGTGCAAAGGCTGAGCTCACGCACACCCACTGCAGTGCCCGAATTGGTGAGGGAGGGACTGCTATTTAATTAGCCTGGCAGGATGTGCAATGCATTTCCACAGGGTGAGAGAATGCTGCTTTGTTAAAAAGCATGCTTGCAGGTGCTAACAAGAGTAATCAGTGGATTCCACCCAGCATGTTTCTCCTAGGGAATTTCTTCCTTGATTCGTGAAGTCTTGTGTCTCTGGGTATGTGCAAGGCATGCCCCTGCTGTCTCAATTCTGCAGGCTCTTGCCTCAAAATCTCTTCCCAGCTTTCTGGTTTGTTGGGGGTATTTGTACAGCATGAACACACGTCAGAAAGCAGGCTGACTTCATTTGAGTCCTAGCAGCTCATGTGGTGTCCTAGCAGCTCATGTGTGCCTGAGACCTTGGCCATTTCCTTCCTCTTCATCTTCCTCCTCCTGCCTTTTCTCCCCCCCCCTCCTTTGCATTCTCCAGCTGACATTTCAGGAAGCTGCTGATAAAAGTGCTGGCATGGGAGTCAAAATACGTCAGAGGCTACTCCACCAGGTTCAAGAAGCCCCAGTCTGTGTGGGAGATATGCACAGGATTATATAGGCAGGAAAGGTGCATAAGGGGGCACTCATGCTGGCCAAGAGGAACTTCCCCCTAGCTCTAGAAGCAAGCTTGGAGGCCTAGCCTTCCCACTGTCCCCATGTTAATAAATCCTTCCTAGTGGGCTCAGTGGCCCAGACAGCATCTGGATCTGAGCTGGCAAACCTGTGTGCCACCACATGGATAACTAACGTAGGTCTCTATGACTTCAGACATTGCTGTACCAAACTGATATCTGGTGTGGATGTGACTTCCCATCCTCCGCTCATCATTCTGCTCTTGGCAGGGTCTCCCATGCCCCATCTCCCATCTGGTGCATCCCTTCTATAGGCCCTCGTAGTTAAGGTGATACTGCACCATCCCTGGTCTCCAAGACAAGCATCATGCAGCTTCTTCTGCCTGCACTGCTCCAAGTTGGATCTGTCTGCAGCAAAGAAGCTGAGCCTACATTATGCAACAAATTGGCCTCTCCATCATTATAACTGGTATTACTGGGAGGTCGGAGTAGCCTGAAGTACACAAAACAATAAGAGGGTTGTGTTGTGGCCCTCCAGAACTGCTGCTTTATTTCCTAGCTCCAAAGGTGTGTGATGAGTGGGGATGATGATGTGGTGTGTGAGAGGGCAGAAAGGTGCCTTCCCTCATGCCAGCACTGGATGACTCTGCAGTGAGGTCAAACCTATTACAGTCTGGGTCCACACAGCCGGTGTGGCACTAAACTTGGCATTTTTCCTATGTTTTGTCCCAGAAAATGCAGAGTTGGTTCACACCAAATGAGTGTCAGACAGCAAACCACCAAGAACTCAAGGCACCTGGCTTTAGGTCCAAATGAAGGGCCCAGGCTATTGAGCCAACCTTCTCTATGTTGAATGTTTCCACAGTAACGACTGCTGTGTTGCTTAGTGTAGAGGGGGGAGCAGGTTTTGAGGTAAATTGGACCCCAAAAATTTATGACCTGGATGATTAGTACCAGATACTTCAACTAAACCCTCATTTGAAGAAGGAGCTAATGGAGGGCTCTGGAGGGCCGTGCTAGTTCTGCTGAAGAAAGCTGCCTGGTGTGTAGCTTATTTCTGTGCTGGTCCATGCCTCCAAGCTGCAGGCTGGGGGACATGACTACAACTGGGTTTTATTTTTCCATTCTGGAGGGACCTTTTAATGAGGAGGGTTTGCCTCATAGGCATCCCCTCTTTTGTTCCCGAGTCAGTCTGGTGTAAGGGAAATAAGAATATGACCCAGAGGGACTAGTCATATAAATAAGATTTTAGTATCTGGCTCTGAACTAATAAATGAAAGACTAGCAATTTTGTATTATGAAACTCCAGCTGCACGAGCTCTCAGCTTAGGCTGAGTGCCTCTACCAGGTTCCAGCTGGCTATCAGAAATCATTTCCACTTCAGTGAAACCAATGTTAAAACTTCTCCTTAATCTCTTTCCAAACCATGCCCACACATTCTAGCTGTATTTATTTTTACTGCAATTCAGAAGAAAATGCAGCCTGACGTCACACTCGGAAAAGTACAGAATTCATTTGAACAATTCAGCTCCACATTGGCCTTCCTTTTCCCTGCTAAGCCCTGTTGCTTTCCGTGGCCCTGTCAAAGCACAGCCCTTGTGACCCAGAGCCACTTAGGCATGGGCTGCACACCCTGGCACAGGGCAGGGAGCCCAAAACCAAAAATGAAAAGAAGAATGGAATGAAAAATGAAGCATATTTAACAGGTTTTACCACTCATTTTGCTGAGATTCATGAGGTACGGCTATGGCTCAGCCTCCTCACCTTTTGACCACGCTGCAGCTCATTCATCACTAGGAGATGGAGGATATCTAAGGGATAGTTTTTTTCTGAGTGGTGTTTACTCATGCCTGCTGGCTGGCCTGTGTTTTCTGGAAGAGGTGAGCTAAATCCTCTGTCACATTTTCACCATCAAGCATGAAGAGGGCTCACTGGCAGGCCCAGAAGGGCATGGGACATGAGCAAAAAAGGCCAGCAGTGCTGGGTGTCATGGCTATTGTCACTCTTGCACCTGGAAGCAGCCTTCTGAAGAAATTTTTGAGTGATGCCACTCTTTGCTAAAAGATATCTTCTCCTGTTGTTATTAATGTTATTAACAATAATTTCATGTGGCCCTCAGTGATTTGGGCAGATGCTGCCACTAGCTGGGGAGTAGGTACCGTGCAGGTAGATGATATCTTTTTCATCTTCTCTTATATCTGTAACTTTTCCTGTTTAGAAGATAACTGATTTCAGTCTCTGTGGATGAATGTCATGCAGAAAGGTATTAAGCAGTGTAAAAATTAATACGCCAGGGCTCTGAAGCTACCTGTGTGTCACCAGCAACAGAGGTTCAGACCAGCAGCTTCTTAGTGAGCAGTCATGGGAAGGAATGAACTACCCTCAGCTGCTGAGGAGGTCCATCATCACACCTCTGTGCATCGAGGCTGTCCAGAGGCAAGCAATGGTCATGTGTGGGACACTTGCATGTTTGTAACTCATCAACACACTGAGCATGGAGATCTCTGTGAGTCTGGATCATTTCATTTGCTAGAGACAGAGGCACCCAAAATCATTCCTCACTTTTGAGAAGATAGGCCAACATGTGCACAGAGAAAAAATAGCATCAACATATCCTCAAGTGCCAGTCCTTTACTTCCTTACCATCTAGGTCACAAACAGTAAATTCTTTCAGCTAGAGTTGGCCCACACTTTTCTATTTTCCCTTCCTTCCTCTCTTCCTTCCTTCCTTAGCTTGCTTCCTTTCTTCCTCCCTTCCTTCCTTTCCCCTCCTCTTTCTCTCTCTCTCTCTTTCTCTGTTCCTTTATCTCTTCTGTTCTTTCTTTTTCATTTTCTGTCAAAGTGGAATCCTCTTCAGGGGATATGAAGAAGACCTATCTGCAAGGTAAAAGAGCAATACACTCACAAAGTTGTGCGAGGAGAAGAATGAACCAGGAACACTCCTATAATTGCTAATCTTCCTAAAATGGCTACAAAAAATCCTCCCTGTACTGCTTTTTAATAAACCAACAAGCCTCTCCCAAAACAACCAGAAAATAATTCAGCCTCTTACTTCTAACAGGCTATCACTGCTCTGCACAGAAGCCCAAATGTTCGCTGCTCGTGAACATGTGGAGATGGCAGCACAACAGCTCTTGGCCATGGCTGTGTGTCAGTGCCCCTTGCGGGGTTTGTTGTGCTGCCTTGCAGGTTGGCATAACTTTGTCATTGTCAGCGGCTTATATAAAGCTGCCAGCCAGCTCTCTTGCCAACTGCAGCACAACCCAGTCCCAGTGCAGTGCTGCAGCTCCTGTTTGAGTGCTGTGACACCTTCCCCCAAAGTCTGTCATGGGATCAGTGGCTTTTTAAGGATGGGATTTTTTCTGCTGAGTGTAGTGATCTGATGTTTCCCAGCACTCGGAACAGATTTCCCCTCATCGCCCTCATTATCCATAACACCATTAGCTGCAAAGTAGTGTCTCACTAATAACTGGCTTTTGCCTATTACTACGAAATTATTCTTCTGTGCCATATGCCACCTATACTCCTCTTCCAAAAACGTGCTAGGGACTCTATTAGTGGCATTCACTGTTTATTGGAATCACAGCAATCAGATACTGCTTGTAATGTCCCTACCCACATGGGCATATCATATTAGAATTCAGAATAAACTTCAAAACAAATGGAGAAATAAAGAGAAAACATTAGTGTAGAAGAAACAGTGTTTTAATATCCACTTATTTTACTAGCAAATACAACTCCATCCACAGTGAGGTGCCCCGAGGAGGCACAGACACCAAACCAAGGGCACTAAAACCAAACAGGATTTTGCCCCACTCTCCTTTGCCTGCGATTCAGCCCTTCTAAAACATTAAAGAGCCATAAACAAAAGCAAAGCCATAACCATAGTTATGCTGTAAGAGTCAATATCTACTGGGCAAGGAGAACAAAGGCATGAGAGTGGTTCAGTGTCAGGAAGTTTAAAGGGACAGCATTTGGAAAACAATTATTTGAAGGAAAATCTTCAGCTCTGACGCTCAGCAACCACAATGCAAGAGGACAGTGAGATCCAGGGACACACTCATGCACATGGAGAAATCAAAAGGAATGCAACTATTAAAAGGCAAACTAAAGCAAGAGAAGTGCTGAATAAATCAGGTGGAGACAGGGAGGATGACTTGGGTGGCAGACCTCAGTAGTATATGCGCTTTTTTTTGAGACACATTCTCACAAGCAGACAGACACATGTGCCCACATATCTTTGAAACACGTTTGAAAAAGGGACACTGAAAGAACTTCTGAAGGAGCTAAGCTAGTGAAGGTTAGGATGATAGACCACTCACATACACCCTTCAGGTGATTTTCCTGAACTCAAGACTCTGGCATGGCGGACATTTATCCTGACCGTGTCTCATGGTGAACACAAACTTCCCCGTGTTTGGCACATGCATTTAGATCTCACACTTCCAGATACTCAGCCAGAGGCAAGTATTGTCTTCTGATGGGACTGGTAAGGGAGTTTTTGGGCTTCTCCCAGTTCTTTCTGCACAGCTCAAACTGTTCATAGGCAAGCTCTGCCCTAAGCCCTGGTAAAGTTCCACTTCCCAGTCTGCATTTGGTTGGCCAGAGAGTAAGCTCTGGCTAGAACAGAGCAACCTGACAGATGCTTAGCTGTGAACAGAGCCAGAGCAGCCATTTCAGTAGTTAAGCAGTCTGGATTATGTCTCATTTCTTCCAAACGACTCGTCCACCTCCTCCCTATTCCCTTATTCCCAGAGACTACAGTGCTGATGATGAATGGCCAAAACCCTTCCAAAGAGTCCACCATTCTGAAAGAAAATCACATTTCTGAGCAGCATGAACATAGTCAGAATGGGGATCAGAATAGGGGCTCTGTTTTTATCCATTATCATGAGTATGGTAAGGTATTTGCAAGCACTTTTTCTGCCTGGTAAACACTGTGGGAGCCTTCAGTACACACCAGAATGGGAGATTACTTCATGTGAACAAGTTCTGGGAGCTCAGCAGGATCTAAAGATGAGATATGGTGTTACTTGTTCACACTTTCTATTACCCTGTGCAGACACCCAAGGGTATCTGTATCCAGCTTAATTGAAAAACTACATGTCCAGTGTAACTTGAGAGCCCCGTTTCCCTCCCTAGACAGTGAAAAGAGACAGGTACCTACAAAAGGTGATTCAAGTCCTTTCAAACCACTAAGGAGCTGCTTTCTCTCCTTCCAGTAACAATAGAAGATATTAAATATAAATAACCACCCTGGGTGCTCTACTTTCACATGGCTAAAGTGGTCAGATGAGGTTATTTTCTCTCATGTATATGGGTACTTCTACCCATTTCCTTGCTTTGTATAAAAAATATATATATTTTTATTATAGTGAAGGCATTTGAAAGCATATGCATACAGAGAGAGGAATGGAATTGTTGTGCAAACCTGAGGCATATCAAGTCTTCTCCCTGCATGTTAGTGCTGGCTAAGGTGTCCATCTTGTGCTCTGTCACAACTCCAGCACCGTGTTTTGGGGGTTGTGACAACCTCACACTGTGGTGCAGACTTGGCATGCCTCAAATTATCTCTGTGTCTACCACAGAGATAGCATTTTTATTGTGAAATATTTTCTTTCTTTTTTATGTCTTGGTTTTGCAATAAATCAAATTATTTGGCTGTTATCTCAATCCTTCAACATTAAACAATTCATTTTAGCTTTCAGCTTTTATGATCAATGGAAAGCTCTTAATCAGAGCTGCCAGCAGTGCTGCTTTTATTTAAGGCTCACGATGATTAATGAAAATGTATATGATCTCAGTGGTGCTAATTTTTCCTAGCTATGCCAAGTGCTCCCAACTGTCAGGAAGGGTGACTTGCTCTGGTCCACTTTGTGCACTACTGGTGTACTGCTGACTAAGTCCCATGGGTAAGACTGTGTTCCCCACTCTACGCCTGCCCATTGTGGTGAATGCAACACCAGCTGAGGACCACAGGCTGTAAGCCTGTAAGTGAGCCTAGGATCTGGCCCTGAGGGATCCCACATTACTGGGGAGGGAGTCAGTAAACCAAAAAAGGAAGCCATGCTGGCAACCGAAGCCCAGGGTGAGCTTGCACATCTGGTGAACAGAGTGGGAGTAAAAAGGAGTATAATTTCTTTTTATTGGATTTATTCATATATTCCCATGGAAGCCAGTGAGAGCCTAGAAATGTGAAATACCATGTGAGACAAAGCACATTGTGTGAGTCCGTTTCTGCCGGCTTGTGTGGCAAGCAACACTACAAATATTAACAGGGTTCACTCATGGTAACCAAAACCAGCAATGACCAAACAGCTCAGAGTAAGTTAATACCCCTTCACTGGAGTCTTTCAAGTGAAAATTTTAATTTAAATGTCATCTGTTTCTTACTGTCATTGGGATAGATAACTTGAGGGGACCTGAGAACAACCTTTCAGTATACAAAGAGGGGCTATAAGAAAGAAGGGATCAGATTCTTCAGCAGGGTCTTTGGTGATATGATGAAGGGAAATGGTTTCAAACTAAAAGGTGAGAGATTTACATTGGATAGAAGGAAGATTTTTACAACTAGGGTAGTGAAGCACTGTCACAGGTTGTCCAGAGAGGTGGTGGGTGCCCAATCCCTGGAGATGCTCAAGGTCAGGCCGGACAGGGCTCTGAGCACCCTGATCAAGCTGTGGGTGTCCCTGTTCATTGCAGGGCAGTTGGACTAGATGGCCTTCAGTGGTCCCTTCCAACTGAAACAATTCTATGGTTCCAAGTCACTGAGGAAACGAAACCAGTGACAGAGCAATATGTGACCCTGCCACTTACTGGAAGAAATGATAGTGAGGAGGGATGGTACTGCAAACAAGCAACCCTAGATGGGTTAGATCACAATTCCATGTACATGTCCTGCAGCTGAACTCCTGATGGTATTTGATTAATTCTGTCAAAATCTACTCAGTAAAGATGAAAAAATAATTGTATCCTAATAAGCCAGTGAACTTTAATCTAACGCGCATATAGGATGCTATGCAGTAAAAATCTTAAAGCAAAAAGACAGGAAAATTATTCTTTCTGAAAACAGCTGGGCCACTGACTCACTGTGTGGGCTTGGGCAAGTCCTGGGACTTCTTTGCATCTTAGTCACCCCAGCAGTTCTATTGGATGAAAGCAGAATGGGTCACAGTATGCTCCAGTATTCAATATGCTGCAGATGCCTCTGCTGAAAGAAGCATTCCTGGCTAAATAAGCTCACAATGCAAAACCAGAAGGAACCGTGGATAGCTGGAGGCACCAGTGTGAACAGCAGCATTTGTGTAGTCAATTGAAGCCTTTGCATTGTTGTAGATCTTCATGGTCATACAATCTTATAGCTCCAACTCCAATGAGACAAGATTTAAAATTCATTCTACCCTTCTTGTAAGCTTTTTTTTCCCCAATAAATCCTATACATGTATGTATGTAAAACAACACGAAACTCTGACTTAGTTTATTGTATATGTAGCTTTAGAATGTTTTGACAGCAAACCAGCAAATGTGCTAATGCTTAGAACTGCCTTGAAGTGGTTAATCAAGAGATAAATTATTCCTATCACAAAATATTTCCGCAAGTTGAAATCATTAAAATAGCACTCTGTGACACATATTTTAGAGTAAATCCCACTTCAAGGTAGAATATCTGTTAAAGTAATAAATATTCTCTGCATTAAAGTGAAGTGCACAGTAGACAGAAATATAGGTTAAAATCCTGTACAGCAATGTTGGCTTTGGGACTTAATTCAGCATAGTGTTTAATTGTGTGCAGGTACTTAGATCCTGATGCAGCAGAGCACTAATGCACATATTTAATTGCTGCAATGAATAAAGACCTAAATAAGAGTAGGCTTACTCATTTTTAACCTTCTTACTAGTTCTTCGTGTTAAGCAGGTGCTTAATACACAGTGTTTTACTGATCTGGATCCAGGCTATATTCAAAATGCGTCAGGAAATTTCGAGCACCTTCCTGAGAAAGGATGGAGGTTGAAAACTGTGCAAATCCTGGAGATTCTCTGGGCTGTGGATGGAGAGAAAATCCTTTTCACAAAATTTTAATTATGCTTTTGAAGCCAGTCTGAACTGTAGCTTGTGGAATCGCTTCCATCTAATCACCTGATTGGTGATACATCAGAACAAGTCAAGTTTCCTGGGAGTACGTGCCTACATCGCAGACTTGTGACTTCTTCCTCTCTGACCACTTTGTGAACAACTCCAGTGAGTGAATGGGCACTGGAGAGCAGAATACCTACCCACTAGTTGTAGAAGATTAACTTGCCACAGCCTGAGACATACACATTGCTAAGGCAGGGTGAAATACTTTGCATATTGTGATGGACATGTTTGGGGGAAAAAAGAAAGCAGTGTCAGTGCAGAAACCAAATGGAGGACACAGGGTTACTGTATGTAGTTCTGGTCAGTCTTTTCCAAAGCGGGAGAAAGGAATTACAGAAGACAGAGAAAAGGATGAAGGGGGTAATCAGAAGCAGGGGACCTCTTACACAAGAAGAAGGACTAAAGTGACTAAAGGGAGCAATTTTCTTCTCTTACCACAAGTCAGGAAGCACCCCGTGAAATAATCAGGCAGCAGACTTGAAAACCAACATAGAGAATCTGGTTTCCTAGTGTGCATAACTCATTGTTGTAAATGGATCAAGGCAACTGAGAAAAAAATGGGGTTATAAAAGTTCCTGGAGAAGAGGCTGTTGGTAGTTTATTAAACTGAATCTCAATGGCAGCTTGGTGGAGACTGAAAATGTATACCAGACAAGGGTCATATTGCTTTTTTTTTTTTTTTTTAATTTAACATATTCCTTTCCTAGATTCTGCTTCTGGACACTGCAGAAGATGAGGTTATGAAGTAAGTAGATCTTTTGTCTGATTCATATTTTGGGGAGGGGATAGAAGTTATCTTCTTATTGACATCATAGTTGAAAAGTGACCCTACCTCCACTTCCCCTATTCTGTGACCCCGGACATGCTGCCCCAAGAAATGGTAAGAGGTGGGGTTAATCTTCACAAACTCCTCTTCTTTAATAAAGCTACTCTTAAACAAAACACTGGTTCCTCCAGAAACATTGTCTCCCCACAGGAGAATAACCACTATTGTATGCTCTGTGGCTTCATTGTCTAGTCTTAAGATGGAGGAAAAAGGCAAGGCATGCCAACTCCTTGCCAGTGTGATGGAAAAACTGAGTTCATACAGTTTATACAGAGCAACTAAATAAGCATGCTGTAATCACTAACTATGGTGAGATGAAGGAGAAACTTGAGGTCACTGACAGTGGTCCAAGTATCAGCCTATAGGGGACTTAACAGGTCTTCTGCATACCTTTCCATGCAATTAGACCTCAGACAGACATCATCACTCTAGGCGCTTTCTATTCTCCTCATTTCTCTCAGGGAAGCTGTCAGCAGCCAGTGTTGGTTGGGTTTTTTTTGCTGTTGTTGTTTTTTTTTAATAGCACTCAAAACACAGTAGATTTGTTTATATTGTGGAGCATTTTATTAATGCTGCAGCAGCAATAGCAGTCCAGGTATTTGGAATGGTGCAATAGAAATACAAATTTGAAAGAAGGAAGGACACTGTGGAATCAGGAGATAAACTCCTGCCCAGTTAACAATGTACCAATTTTGGAGGGGAAAAATGTGGCTTCAGTTTAAGTCAAGGGAGATTTTGGGGTCAGAGAGGTGGAAATCACTTTCTAGTGCATTGTTTCATTTGCAAAGGGCACTATCACCTGGTCTTGAGTCCCCATTCCAGCTTGGTTTCCTGCTCCTGCATCTGCTTCATTACCCCCTTCCCTCATTGAAGAGATGGGTATTTTGTGCTCTGCTGAACTGGTAAAGGACAAGACACAACTCATCACGACTGAGCAGATTTTGCCTCTTCTTTTCATTGCTCAGCTTTGCTGCGAAGGAGTGTTATACCAAGAGCTGCTGACATTAAATCTGAACACTTTTTGCTGACCGTTGCACAGTGCATGGGTGGCTGAAGCAAACTCGTAACTGCAGATTTCAAGAATAAGCTTTAGGGAAACTCTCCTTTGATCAAGAAAGGTGACTGCATACTCTGCATCCAATTCAAGCACGCTGAAGGTGATTTACCAAGGTAGCACTGAGAGGCCACGTTTTCAAGTGTGTAGCACCTATGGATCAAATAAGATTTTTCTCCAAGAGCTCACCTCCCACAGGTGCATCTGAGCAAATAATATCCATGGTTTCAGCAGTGCAGGCATTCCTTCTTTCCTGATTTAACCTTTTGTTTTAACAGCAGATACTTACTGTCCAAAAAACATTGCTGAAGAGGGAAAGCTGCCTTAGCAGCCTTGACTCCTGGTTGGAAAAATGTGCAAAAGGCTTAGAAACTAACAAACAAGGGGGAAAGAGGAACCTCCCACCTCTGCTTCGAACAAGCAGATGCTGGCAGCATCATGAACAAGCAGCAATTTGAGGATCAGCAGGAGAGCGGGAGGAAGCCCTTCCCACCTACAAACCTGAGGAAGATACAGGAATAGGTCAGAGCCTATTCCTTCACAGGCATCCCTTCACAGACACAGACAGTACGTCACCATGCATGAGGCACTGTGGGGCTGGTGTGATCCCCATGCTCTGGGAATGGAGAGGGAGCTTGTGGCAGCTCCTGGGTCTGTTTCCAGAGGATGAAGGAGCAGGGATCTGTCTGCCTGAGTCAGGCATGGGCAGCACAAATCCCATCAGCAGCACACAGAGTGTGAAACTTGCTGCAGGCACGATTTTGCCACAGACAGTCTGGGATTTTAACAGTGCTAGGCAAACATGTCTCCATCACAGATTGGATGGCAATATTTATAAACATGGCATGAGAAGGGGAAGGTCACTGCAATGGCTGCATAGCAGTACTGCTATCAGAGGTGCCAAGGCTGCACTGGGGACCCAACGCAGCTGTGCTTGCCATGTGGCCATGGCCAGGCCCTATGGCTTTTCTGGGCCCTCAGAGCTTCCCATCAGGACTTAGCATGCCCCTCTGACTAGCAGATGTCATGACTTAGTGGGTTATCAGGACAAAAATCTTCAGGCAGAAAGCCCTTTATGCTGCCCTCGGGCTCTTGCCCTAAAGGCAAGAGATGTAAATCTCGAGTGGTTTACATGCCTTCTGCATGACTGCTTCTAAGGCTGATGGCAGCAGTCCCAGGATCTGTAAGGCCCTGGCCTAGCACAAGATGCAGAGCCACACTTCAGTCCTACCCAGATTTCTGTAGCTGTAGTATTTGTCACCACAGTATGATAAGACCCCCCTCCTTACTCACTCAGCTGCAGACCCTTACACAATACTTTGTCTGTCTGATTTGCACAGACTTCCTGACAGGACCAACATACACCCTTACATATTCACAGTATCACAGAATGTCAGGGATTGGTAGGGAGCTCAAAAGATCGTCCAGTCCAATCCCCCTGCCAGACTGGGAACACCTAGATTAGGTCATGAAGGAATGCATCCAGGCGAATTTTGAATGTCTCCAGAGAAGGAGATCCCACAACCTCTCTGGGCAGCCCATTCCAGTGTTCTGTTACCCTTACTGTGAAGAAGTTTTTTTCTAGTATTTATGTGGAACCTCCTATGTTACCGCTTGCACTCATTTCCCCTTGTCCTATCACTGGATGTCACTGAGAAGAGCCTGGCTCCATCCTCCTAACACACACCCTTTACATATTTATAAATGTTAATGAGGTCACCTCTCAGTCTCCTCTTCTCCAAGCTAAAGAGACCCAGCTCCCTCCGCCTTTCCTCGTAAGGGAGATGCTCCAGTACCTTCAACATCTTTGTGGCTCTGCGCTGGACTCTCTCAAGCAGTTCCCTGTCCTTCTTGAACAGAGGGGCCTAGAACTGGACACAATACTCCAGATGTGGTCTCACCAGGGCAGAGTAGAGGAGGAGGATAAACTCTTTTGACCTACTACCCATGCCCCTTCTAGCATGCCCCAGGATGCCATTGGCCCTCTTGGCCACAAGGGCACAGTGGTGGCTCATGGTCACCCTGCTGTCCACCAGCACCCCCAGGTCCCTTTCCCCTAAGCTGCTCTCCAACAGGTCAGTCTCCAACCTATACTGGCACCTGGGGATGTTCTTGCCCAGATACAAGTCTCTACACTTGCCCTTGTTATATTTCATTAAATTTCTCCCTGCCCAGCTCTCCAGCCTGTCTAGGTCTTGCTGGGTGGCAGCACAGCCTTCTGGTGTGTCAGCCACTCCTCCCAGTTTTGTGTCATCAGCAAGCCTGCTAACAGTGCGCTCTAGTCCCTCATCCAAGTCACTGATGAATTTATTGAATAGTACTGGTCCCAGTACCGATCCTTGAGGGACTCCACTAGATACAGACCTCCAACCAGACTCACTCTGTCCCACTGACCGCAACTCTCTGGCTTGTTTCCTTCAGCCGGTTCACAGTCCACCTCACTATTCGGTCATCCAGATCATGCTTCCTCAGTTTAGCTGAGAGGATGCTGTGGGAGACAGTGTCAAATGCTCTACTAAAATCAAGACAGGCCAAATCCACTGCTTTACCATCATCTATCCACCTGGTTATGTCTTCATAAAAAGCTATCAGGTTGGTCAAGCATGACTTCCCCTTGGTGAAGCCATGTTGCCTGCCCTAATGACCCTCTTATGCTTGATATACCTAGAGGCTGCGCCAAGGATAAGTTTTTCCAACACCTTTCCAGGGATGGAGGTGAGGCTGATCAGTCTATAGTTACCCGGGTCCTCCTCCTTGTCCTTTCTGAAGACTGGAGTGACATTTGTTTTCCTCCAGTCCTCGGGCACCTCTTTCATTCCCCACAACTTACCAAAGATAATGGAGAGCGGCCTAGCAATGACTTCCACCAGCTCCCTCAGCACCCACAGGTGCATCCCATAAGGACCCATGGATTTATGGATGTCCAGATTGTTTAATTGCTCCTTAAACCAGTCCTCATCAACTCATCAAGGAGGCAAATTCCTCCTTGCTCCTGACTTCCTCTGGGGCCTCAGGGGTACAGGGCTCCTCAGGATAGCCTCCAGCAGTATAGGCAGAGACAGAGAAGGCATTCAGTAATACCGCCTTCTCCGTATCTTCTGTCACCAGGGCAGTCGTGTGTGTGTGTGTGTGTGTGTGTGTGTCTGCACGCATGCACATGCACACACCTGTTTGTGTGAGTGCTTGTGCCCAGTGGCAGCGAGGCTCAGACTTGCTCCCAGCTGCCCAGGGCCATGCAGCCCCTTAATGCCAGCATCTATGCCATTCAGATACAGGCTGTCAGACTTTTGGAAAGAAATCCTGCTTCAACTCACTTTGAAAACAGTTCCACACAGTAAAGCTGTATTCCTCCTGAAACCTCTTTACTTTCTCAGCTACAAAACTGTCACCACCATGAGCTATGCCTTTTCACCAGCGATGAAGAAGAGCCTGCATGCCGTGCTTGTAACAATCTGCACCAGCGGAGCTTGACCTACTGTTGCTGCTGCCGCTGCCCACTGCCTCACTGTGCTCACATCCACTGCTTGGTCTTCTTCAGTGTTCCGTTTGCGTCAATGAATGTCAGTGGGTGACATTTTTTCCACATGGAGGAGTTCAATGACACACCTCTGCTTTATGTGCACTTCCATGTCAGACCCACCATGTCAGACTGCCCATCTGCTGCCATCTGTTGCACAGCAATAACACATCATGGAATACTGGTGGGAAGGTTTGACCCGTACTGCCACACCACCAACATCTGCCTCTGATGTCGTGGGCCAACACCATACAATGAGAGGCATTACTTTCAGAGCAGCCCTCAGAAAATGCATCATATAATATAATAAATATCAAAACTTATTTTATTTGTATCTAATTTTTATTGTTTAATAAAGAGATCAGACTTTAACAGGTCTACATGTTCCATTTGAAAATGGGCCAGTAATGTGTTTATGTCAATGGAAAATGGAGCCGCAAAGAAACAAAAAGTTTATGATTTTTGGCAGTCTATTCTCTAATTCTCCCAGCCCCACAGCTTTTGTAATGATCCAAACAGAACTGCAAGGTAATGCCAGAGAGGAATGGTGGCAGGTGAGAACCCCACCGCGGTATGGAAGGCTTGCCACAGTTCTGCAGCACAGAACTTTCCTGCCCAAGTCTATTTCAGAGCTGTGCTGGGACACTGCCTGAAGCTGAGCAACGGCCATGGCACTCTGCGGCCGCTGGAGGAGAAGGACTGCCTCTGAGCACAGGGACAGCCCACTCTGTCAGAAGGGGCCCTCGGTGCTAGAGAGACACAACTCGTAAACCAGAAGGAGGGAGATGTTGCAGCTGGCCACCAGTTACCAGCTTTCATTCCAGTTGGCGGTTGCTGAAGCGCGCTTGGGGACTGTGGGTGACTGCAGGCAAAGGGAAATGGGGAAATCATAGAAACATTGGGGCTGGAAAAGACCTCAAGAGATCATTGAGTCCAACCCCTCTGCTGGAGCAGGAACCCTATGACAGGTTGCACAGCTAGCCATCCAGCTGAGTCTTGAATATCTCCATAGGAGGAGACTCCACAACCTCTCTGGACGACCTGTTCCAGTGCTCAATCACCCTTACCATAAAGAAGTTCTTCCGTGTGTTAGTACGAACTTCCTATGTACAAGTTTTAGGCCGTTACTCCTTGTGCTATCGCTACACACCATCGAGAAGAGCCTGGCTTCATCCATTTGCCTCCCACCTCCCTCCCTCAAGATCATAGAATCATAGAATGGCCTGGGTTGAAAAGAACCTCAAAGATCATCTAGTTTCAACCCCTGCTATGTGCAAGGTCACCTGCACTAGACCAGGCTGCCCAGAGCTACATCCAGCCTGGCCTCGCATGCCTCCAGGGATGGGGCATCCACAACCTCTCTGGGCAACCTGTTCCAGTGCGTCACCACCCTCTGGGTGAAAAAATTCCTTCTCATATCCAACCTAAACCTCTCCTGTCTCAGTTTAAAACCATTCCCCCTTGTCCTATCACTATCAGCCCATGTAACAGTTGTTACCTCTTTGGTTTATACTCTCCCTTCAAGTACTGGAAGGCCACAGTGAGGTCTCCACCGATCCCTTTAGCGTCTTTCCAAGGGATGCAAAGTCCCTTTCTGATGTTCTACCATTTCCTTGTGGCAACTTCCCATGACCCTACTTGAATGACAACAAGCGGATGGTGGTCTTCTTGTTTGATCTGTTGCGGTAGAGTCTCCTTAATGTCTCTGACAAGTGCCCCCAGAAGACAGCAAAACTCTCTGGAGAGGTTGTCTGGGCAGCAGATGGGGGCCTCAGTGCCTCTTGGCATGGAGTCCCCAGTCACTATGACAATGCTGGGCAATGGTGCCCAGCAGTTGCTCCCTGGCAGGGACTCTCCCTCACCCACTGAGGTGATTCCCTGCTTCGGTGCAGAATGTGTCCATCCTGGAGCCGAGTGCATCACAAAAGCATGCTGTGTTTTGGGGCCTGCAAGGTTGCCCTGCATGCTGTCTGGTCCCCAGGGCACGTCATTCTCTGTGAGGTGACACTCCATGGTGAGGTGTCAAGGTGGCTGTCCCTTGTGGCAGCAGTGGGAGCGGTGGCCACTCCACTTGTGGAACCCGCAGGAAGAGGACCCAGAGAGAGCGTTGTGTCTATCTGGAGATATCCTGCTGTGATGGAGCAGCTGAGAGCCCTTTGAGGTGAGGTCCCTCCACCTCTCTGGACACCATGACACTGCCCGAGCACAGGTGTGCCAACAATGTCTGTTTAGGATGTGCCAGCAGCACTATCCTTGCTCTGCTGAGTGCAGATGCCCACAGTAGTTTCCCCAGTACCTCAGCAAGGGGAAGGCTCTCTCCCCTCTCCCTGCCAACCACACATGTGCCAGCGCAGCCCACCCTGCACTGTGGGGCTGGAGGAGCATTCCTCCCAGAGCTGGCCAGATGCTTGGCCCTGACTCCAAGCAACACCAGCGGCAGCTGCTCTGCTCTTTCCTTCCAGGTCTCTTTGCATGTGTGGGCTGCATGCCCAGACGTACGCGTTACAGGGAGAGAGGCAAGGTGGCAAGCCCTGTCCCTGCCTGTGCCGTGACTTTGCTTCTGCAGTGCCTGCAAGACCAGGAGGTGAGCTGGGGACATCCAACCATCAACTCTTGCCCTGGCCCAGTGCCATGGTGCCGTGGGTGCCGGGCCCCAGCAGCACATCAGCATAGCAATGGGTGGCAATGGGCAGCTCCCCAGGAACAAGGGCACAGAAAGCATGACTGTCCCCAGGGTGACTGAGCGCAGGCTTACTGTGAGCTGGAGAGCGCCCTGTGGGAAGATGACAGCCGCCTGCCGTGTGGAGTGGTGAACCGGCTGCTTGCAGAGGTGTCCCAGGACCTGATGGTGGCACAGGTGAGGGGTCACTCCCAAAGGCAAAGGGAGCCCACCTGCCCATGCTGGTGTTCTGCTGGTGGACGGCGGTGGCTTAGTCCTTCCAAGGGCCTCAGGCAGTCTCCTGTGCTGCGTGTCACCAGTGACTCTTTTTCAGGGCACGACAGGCAATGTGAGGACGTCTGCCAGCAACGTCCTGGTGGCTATGGCCCGGACGCACTTCACCTTGGTGATGGCCGAGCTCCAGGGCCACCTGAAGGCCACAGGGGAGATGTCCAAGGAGTTTGTGCTCATCACTCTCAGCAAACTGTTCAGCAGCTATGGTAGAGTGCCCTCAGCCTCCTGACATCTATAACAACTGGGAAAGGGGTCTCTCCTCTCTGCGTGTGATCTGCGTTGAGCTGGGGGATGCAGGGCTGCGGCCCCTCCTCCCCCACTGCCGGGGCTCTGACCGTGGCCTTCTCCTTCCCCTCTGCAGCTCCACAGTGCATCCCCTTAGTTTGGCTGACGCTGGCCACCCTGTGCAGTGTGGTGGGCTGGGTGAGGAGCGGCCAGACCCTGCGCATCACTTGTGCTGGTGAGTGCCAGCCCCAGAGCAGGGGGGATCAGGACAGCCCTTGCACCTCGCCCTGCTGCAGACTCTCACAGTCTCCCTTTTTTTTCTTTTTTTAAATTAATTATTCATTTATTTTTTGTTTTGTTTTTTTCAGTTGTGAAACAATGGTTGGATGGAGTCAAGGTTCGCTTGTCCTCTGGAATGCAATGCCCCTGGCCTGCCCTGGTGAAAGAGCAAATCTATGAGAATCTTCACCAGCTCTTCTTCTCTGTGGTGAGGAACTGGCAGGACTGCCAGGAGGAAAAGGTGAGCACTGCTGCATTCCCATGCAGGGAGGAGGTGGGGAGCCCTTGGAGAAAGAAGAAACAGGTGTTCACGGGAGGTCTGAGGCTTCCTGAGCTCTTCAGTCAAAGAAGGAACAACCTGGAGCCAGGAGGGAGCCAAGAGTCACTGGAATTCATCTCCTGGGGATGGGAGGCTTCACCAACACCACCGTGGGGCTCTGAGTGCCTGAGGAGCTCTGTGTTAACAACCATGGGGACCACATCCAGTTGCATCTGATGGGGGAGAAGAGGGCTGCTGGGTGGGAAATGCCTGCAAACGATGCCCAAACAGGGCTCAGTTGAGAGCAGAGAGACTCTCTTGGTGCTACTGTGAGGGGGCAACAAACAAGAACGCCTGTGCGGGAGCTTCTCCCAGTAGACAAACCATTGGGAAACAGTTTCTCTGCTCCCAGCTGGCTAGATGTGGCTTCAGCCCTTTCTTCCTCTCCTGGTCTCTTGCAGAGCCTCACTATCTTCCTGGAGGCCTTAGAGGGAGCTGAGTCTGTCATCCTGAAGGACAAGTTTCTGGACATCATCAGTGCCGTGTTCTACCAGGTAAGGGAAGCCTACCCTTGCGTCCACAGCAGTTTCCCTCTTGGCTGTCTCAGGAGGACTGCAAAGCTCCAAGCCCCTGATTAAGGCTGCTCAGCCTTAGCTCCTGCATGCCTGAGGCTGCTCCAGAGCCATGTGTGTGCCCCCAGGGATGCTGTGGGGCGGGTTTGTCTGCCTGTCCTCTTCCCAAGAGTGCCAAGAGAGATGAGAGCTGGCAGCACAGCATCTTTTCCGTCCTCAGTGCTGATGCGATTTTCTCAAATGGACTTTGCTCCCACAGCTCTCTGACGACACCAAGCAGCACAGTGGGGCTGATAGTGCAGAGCTGACCCACTGCATCCTGCTGCAAGGTAAGGAGAGGAGCTTTGGTGATGCTTGGTGGTGCCCTGGCCAAAACCTCTCTCGCAAACTTCATGAATGGACGTGAGTCGCTTGCTAACACAGTGCGGGATTTCCTCTCCGCAGCCTGAATCTGCCCAGCAGAAACGGTCCTGTTTCTGCAGTTGCAGCTGGGCGATGAGTGGGAGGCTGGATGCGTGGCAGCCCTGGGTCTGCTCGGTGCTCTGGTTTGCTCTGATGGTCAGTACCACAGGTCGGGACTTCCAGGGATCCCTTTTGCCATCTGGGTTGTGCCTCCACTCATGCTTCTGTGCATCTCTTACAGAGCCCATGATGACACAGAAGCTGCCCCAGGTTGCAGAGGCTGTGCAGCATCTGTGCAGTGACCCCAGACCCTGGGTGAGCTGGTTTGGGAAAGGAAAGCGCTGTCGGGGTGGTGATGCTGCTGCCAACATGGGCAGGGTTGGGGTGCCCAGGGAGGTGCTGGGGCATTGACCACATGTGATAGTTCCTGTAGGGAGAGCAGGCAGAGTGGAGCGGGCAGGTCCCTGTGCTGCGCATGGAAAGCACACAGCTTGGTGCTAAAGCCTGGCCCTCACCTCAGGAGCCAAGGCTTCTCTTCTGCTCTTGTTGTCTCTGCTCATGCCCAAAGGGCTGCTCCGATGAGCAGGTGGCTTCCCTTTGCCTTCTGACCAGGAAAATCACACCCACAATTGACCCCTGACAGGTGAGGAGGGCCGTTCTGCATTTCATTAATGATGTGCTCAGTGCTAACACCCGGAGCTGCTCAGCCTGGGATGTGGTGGGGCACATCTTCAGTGAGTTCAGCTGCACCACGGGAAGAAGGGTAAGGACAGTGGGCAGCATCTTTTTTTGGAAGACACGTGATGCTCAGAGGCTGGCACAGAAGCACCAGTGGGGCCACATCTGAGCCTCCTGAGAGGCTCCTGAGAACTGAGCGTAACTAGCGTTTCAACACCACTGTTCTGCAGGCAGCCGGAGACCTTTCTGCCCAGGAAGCCCAGAAAGAAGGAGCTCTCCAGGAGCTGTGCATGGACATCCTGGGGTCACTGGATGTCTCCATGAGTGGGATGTCCAAAGTAAGTCACTCTCTGCCCTGCTGCTGCTCCTTGCCTTTGCACCACGTGTTCCTCATCCCATTCCAACACCCCAGGTCTCTCCTCCAATGTGCTCTGAAGCACACAAGACTCAGGGAAATTCACAGAGTCCTCTTCATCTCTGAGCAGAGGCAGGAATTCTGACATGCTCAACTGCCTTGTTCCCTACAGCTTCTGTGGCTGTGGCTGCTGCTGTTTGTGGTGCCAGCCCAGTACACGGGCATGCTGATCCCGGTCTCCCGCTGTGTCCGAGCCCTGGCTGAGAGAGAGGACCTGACAGGATGGCAAATAGAAGATCTGGATCCCCATTTCCTCAGCTCCGTGTTTCAAGGTAGGAGCAGAAACTCCCCCAGTGAGTTCTGCTGACCTGTGTTAGCACCCAGAAGGGACAGCGGTGGTGCATGTGGCAGGGCCCAGAGTGTCTTGGAGTCTTACTCAGTACTTCTTTCTCCTCGCAGGTCCACTGCTGACTCCCCAGACACTGCTGGCACGCCTGTTGGTGAGTAGACGCTCCAGAGGTCGGTGCCACGAGCCCCCAGGAGGAAGCAACATGGCCATGGGCAAAGCTGCTGGCTACTCCTTGCCCGCCAGGGCAGAGCCAAGCTGTTTCCCTCCTGGGGGAAGCCACTGATCTTGCTGCAGAAGTGACCCTGCTTCTCCTTGCTCTCGCTCAGGTGGTGGCAGGGAGCCCTGTTGCAGGCAGCGAACTCCAAGCTGCTGCCTTACTGCTGATGCAAAAGCTCCACAGCAGGATCCACAGAGCTGTGGGGGCCATGTGGGCTGCTGAGATCCCCCTGCTGCTGCAGTGTCTCCAAGGTAAAGTGCTGGTGGAGAGGGAGAGGCGGAGGCAGGGAAGAGGGGAGAGCGAAAATGCAGCCCTGTGCATGGCAGAGGGGAAGCGTTTCCTGCAGCCCAGTGCTTGCTCTGCTGCTGTTCCCATTCCAGGGAGGCAGCACTGAGGCCCGGGGACCTTTCCCCCCAGGGATCTGCCCGTTCCAGGACACAGATGAGCCCTTCAAGTCCCCTCAGACAGCAGTCTTGGAGCAGTTAGTTCTGTGTTCCTGCGGGGACAGTGTTTGTGGGGAGGGAGAGGTCATTGTGGAGAGGGTGCAGGTCCCAGCTTGGCCGTATTGAGTGCTTAGGCCAAGCCAGGTTTGCAGCAGCTCTTCTTTTGTGGCTTAATCCCAAGTAAGGGTCTTTTGCTTCCCAATGCTGTGCAGGGAAAGATGAGAGCTTCCCAGACTCTGCAGAGTGGGAGTGCCATCTGCTAAAGGTACAGCATTGCTGGGAGGCGGGGTGCAGAGAAGTGCATGCCTGCCTCAAGGAGCCCTGCTCCCATATGAGCCACTGTGGGACAGAAACAGCCTCTCAAATGCTGCTGCGGAGCGGCCGCACGCCTTTGTGGTGCTGCCTCTTCCTTTCTGTCCCAAGCCTAAAGGGGTCTTAGGAGAAGAGTGGCAGGCAGCTTTAATAGAAGGAATGCTGGGGGAGCTGGGAGAGGGACTGTTCTTCCAGACACCTCTCCCCAGAAGGCTGCAGCAACTTGGGACTGAGGGAAGAGGCAAAGGGCAAGGGAACATTGGCTTTTCCTGTGCTCCAACAGTTCTTGAGGGCGTTGCTGGAGACCATAGAGGATGAGGCCTGGACCGAGGCCCTGAGCTGTGAGCTGAGCTGGTGGCTGAGCAGCTCTCCCAGCAGCTCTGGAGAAAAGGTGGGTTCCCCCCAGCTCTACCCAGTGGTGCAGCCACAGGTGCCCAGCTGGGGCTGGGGCTGCGGCTGGTGCTCTGCCCATGCGGGCTGCTCATGCTGCTTCCCCAGTCTGTGCCCCCCAGAGGGCCTATCCCTGCAAACTGCCCGGGGGCTGGCGAAAGCTCGGCCCTGCAGCTGCTCTCAGTGACTCCCAGGTAGCGTGGGTCCTTCCCACCTGGCCCTCTCCCAGCAGGTAAGGCTGCTGCCATCTCAGCTTCTTCCTTCCCTTTCCATGCAGTCTTTCCTGTACAAGGCTCTGGGGACAGCGCCTCCACATCCAAGAGAAGCTGCTGCAGCACCTGGAGGAAGCAAATGCAGACAAGCCATCTGAGGCCCAGGTGAGCTCTCCTCATCTCCAGCTTCTGTGAGCGTCCCCGCTCTGTCCCTAGGGCAGAGGGCTTCTCCTGGCCCTGCTCCGGGCCTTTCGATCTCCTCACTGCTGCCATTTCCCTCAGGAGAGGACAGGCCTGGCCACTGTGGTTGGCCGCACCAGTAGGCTCAGGCCTGTGCCAACTGCCCCTTGTTCTTTTGTGCAGGGAATGATCTCTCTTCTCAGCCATGCTGCTGAAAGCAACTTCCACCCAGTCCTGGACACACTCACCATGTTTGCATCCAGGCTGTGCAAAGGCCGGAATGCAAGGATTTCCAGGCGCAAGAAGGTAAAGCGTTACGGGTTTCCATCTTGGCATTCTTCTGCCTTATTTTCACAGCAGCTCCTGCCTTGGGAGCCCAGGTGCATGGTGGGGCACCGGGGGCCGTTGAGCGAGTGTCTCAAGGCATTTCTCCCCACAGATGGAGCTGGACAGCACGAGAGCTCATGCCACATGCAGCGCTCTCATGCTCGCTCATGGCAGCCTGGCACTGCATGCCTCCGAGGAACAGCTGGTCACCCACCTGGAGGGAGACATTGTGGGCAACATCCTGATGCTCTACAGCTGCAGCTGCTGGGTGAAAGCTCAAAGCATGCCAGGGTGTCTGAGCGCCCGGATGCAGCCCCTCTACATGGGGGGATGCTGAGATGGGCCTTCTCTTTCTAAAGGTCCCTCAGGGAATGGTTTGTGCCCAGATGAAGAAGATCCAAGCCTTCCCTTAGCATTGCCCCCACGTGTCCCCCTTGCAGCCCTCGGCCCTTCCCGCAGTTCAAAGAATGTTCTTCTCTCTTGGGCCTCAGGACTTGCAGAACAACCTCGCGCTGGTGCAGAGCATCACCGACTTCAGCTCTGCCTTCCAAGCTGTGGGTGACTCTGCCTGCCTTAACCCCTCCTTCAAGGGCAAGCTTCTGGAGATCCTGATGGTGAGTGCCTAGGGACAGGGCTGTCTGCAGCGGAGTTCTGGGCTGTGCCACGAGGCTTGCTTTCCTGGAGACATACAGGTCTCCCTCAGCCACATGTTTCCAGCTGGTGGGTACCTTGGGTGCTGGCAGGCAACGGCTGGGCAGCAGGCTAGGTCCACCAGCTGTGGAGCTGCTGCATCCTGCCACACCTCTGTGGGAAACGTGGGAGTGATGGGGCTGGTGTGTGGCAGTTGTGTCTGTCTCTGAGCCGGGCAGAACAGCTCTCGTGTGCCCCTTGCCCACTTTGACAGTGTCTCTCTGGGACTTGCAGGACTTGCTGAAGAAGTATTACTCAGGCATCCCTGTCTCCCCAGTGCCCCTCAAGGTGATTCTGGCCCTGGAGCAGTTGAGGTAAGGTCTGGGGTTGCAAGGCAGGATGGTGGTCCCCATTTTGGGTAGCTCCTGAAGGCCTGGAAGGGGCAGGGGGTGAGAAGCTGCATCTACAGGAGAGGCGGCTGGGCTGTTGTGCCCAGCGAAGCTGAGGTTCTGGGCAGGGAGAAAGGCCCTGGTACTCCTGTCCCCTGTCACGGAAGAGAAGGGAGACCCCGAGTCTCCTTCCCTTCAGAGCGGGAGGTGGGTCACTGCTGCCGGTGTGGAGGCGGGCACTGCTGGAACTGAAGACAGTGCTCAGCAGCACAAGCTGGGGGTGCTGGCTTTGTAGCTGTCGATTAGGAGAAACTCAGATGTTGTCTGAACCAGTCTGGAGAGCACTGGTAAAGGCCCTTTCTGCTTTCTTTTCCTTTTTTCCTCCTGACAGCAAGCTGAAGCCCTCTTTAGAAAGCAAGGACATGCGTGAAATGTTGGTTCTGTGCTACAAGAACATTGTGACGCACCCTTCAGCGGAGATGATGCTGAAGATCAGGAAGTCACAGCAAGCAGCTCAGTACCTGCAGGTAACCTGCCGTAACTTTCCTGGCCACCTCTCGTTTGGAACCCTACCTCAGCACACAAGACCTATGCTCTGGCAGCAGCCGTGATGCCACACCTCAATCCCCTCTTCTGCTTTCAGCTTCTGCAAGCATCATTGAAAGCTCTGGGCCGGCTCATGGTGGTCCTGCTCGAGACAGAGCCCACCCGTGGCTTCTTCCAGAACATAGTCCATGTGAGTACATGTGGGACAAGGGAGAGAGCATGGTGCCTGTCGATAGTGGGGATAGAGATCTGGGGACTGAGAGGATGATCAGAGGGGGAGAAATCTCCTGCTGACGTGCCAGCTCACTGCGAGCTCAGAAATGGGCAGAGAAATGGGTTCTGCAGGGGGAAAGGCTGGAGCCAGCCCCTGGCAGGCCAGAGAGGAAAAGCTCCTGGGTTAGGAGGCATGAGTGTCTGCAGAGAGTGGGGGCAGCAGTGCCGGTGCTCAGTGAGGCGGGGGGCCGCGTGGAACCACAGGGCAGGCCTTGAGGGAAAGCACCAGGAAAGGAGGGACAGGGAGAGGGGTGGCAGGAAGGGAAAGAAAAGACGTCCTCAGTGAGACACATGCTCTACCCCAGGTCCTGCAGAGATGATCAATGACATCAGACAACATGTGGGAGCGCAAGAGGGCCCTGCAGACCTGCTCCCAGCTGCTGGCTGTTTGTGAAGAGCTTCGAGTAAGTAAAGAGTCCCACCGCATGCCCCTGCTCCCTCCCCCTGAGCTGGAAGGCAAGCTCCACCCAACTGTGCATGCTGTTTCACGGCATGGGGAAGGCACAGGAGGGAGAAGCTAAGGAGACCTGGGGCTGCCTACAGCTTTGTTCCTGCCTCACACCTCTGCAGAGAGGAGATGCCTGCAAGCACTTTGGCTCCTTGGTGGGATTGCTGGCACCTCTGACGTGTGACCCCATGCCCACATCCCGCCAGTTGGCTGTCACCTGTCTGAGCTCCCTTCTCCGAATCCAAGGCAAGTAGATCGGGCGTGCGCCAGCCCTCTGCTCTCCTCCAGAGCACTACCAGAGCCCCACGGGCTGGGCTCTGTTTCCTCGAGGGAGAGGCAACGTGCACAGCTCTCTTCTTGTCCCCACCCTGTCCTCTGTCTCTCCCCCATGGAAAACAGTTCCATTTCCAGAAGCATGACTTCCCTTTTCTCCCTGTGCTCTTTCCAGCCAAAGCAGCCAACAGAGTCATCGAGACGGGAGACATCAGGAGCCTGTGTGAGGGGCTGCATGCCTTCAGCACCATCTCTCAGCTGCAGACCTCATCCAAAATGGCAAGGGTAAGTGGACCCAAAAAGGGGTGGTGGGATCGCAGTGCATAGGCCTCTGCACAACCCTATGCTGCCCCCAGCTTCTCACACCACTTCCAGAATGAGCTGCCACCCTGAGACTGTTTTTCTCAGCAAGTAGCAGGAGGCTCTGAGATATGCCTGGCCTTCAGGCGCCCAGTGCAAGGAGCTGACTTCATGATGTGCATTTGTGTGTGTGTGTGTGACTGTGCATGTTTGTGTGCATATGTGACTGTGGCTGCTGGGAGGTAGGCTTTGCATGACCGGCAAGCCACTCTAAGAATGCCCTCAATGAACTAAGAATGCCCTCAAGACTGCTTTATGTTTTGAAGAGCTGCCGCAGAGCAGTGATGGGATCTCTTCTGCTTCTCATTTCTCTGCAGATCGTATGCAGAAACTTCCCCCTAGAACGCACCATCAACTTCATGATGGCTATCAAGGAGAACTTCCAGAGAGCTAAAGGAGTGCGTGTGCGTGCTGCTGGGAAGTGGATGACCACTCTTCTGCAGTATGGGAAGGACATCTGTCGGGACGTAAGAGACTTTCTTCCATGTCTTCGACTTTTTCTGGCTGTTGCACTATGCCTTGTGCCGTTTGACTCTTGTGCTAAAGAAGCACAGCCTGAGCGCAGAGCCAGGGCATGGACAGGGTGGCTGGCATGAAATTTAGGCTTAGGCCTTGGCAGCGTGTCAGACACTGCTCATGTGCTGAATGTCCATGGTTAGGCCCTGCAGAGTCAAGGATGCAGCAAGTCATTCTTTCTCCCCTTCTTCTTTCAGGTGCCACCGATCCTCTACATCCTGCGCAGCTGCACATCGTCCGCGCAGCAGAGCACGTTCATGCCCTTCCTGTGCCGGGCGATGGTCATCCTCACCCACTGTCACACAGAGGCCATGATTGACAACTTCTCCTGGCTGCATGGGCCCACAGACAGGTACTGGCACTCCTGCCTTTGCTGTTGCTGTGATCACAGTTGTAGCTTGCCTCTGCCAGAGGGATCCAGGGAGGAAGCAGCTTTTCTTTTTTCCTCTCAAAGTCTGTTTGAGGCAAAAATTACTCAGTCACAACTTGAGACTCTCCTTTTTCTAGTGAGACGTGGAGGAGAATAAGAGAGTTTTGTCTTCAACGGTAGAGCCGGTAGAAAAAAAGAAGAGAAGAGAAGAGAAGGGAAGAGAAGAGAAGAGAAGAGAAGAGAAGAGAAGAGAAGAGAAGAGAAGAGAAGAGAAGAGAAGAGAAGAGAAGAGAAGAGAAGAGAAGATGAGCTAAAAAAAAAATTATTATTTATTTAAAATAAAAAAAATGCCAGAATCCTGGCTAAGATGTGAAAAGAGTATTTTTTTTACCAAGTCTTCATTTTAATAGCTGCTGTCTCTTCTCCATACCAATTACAGAATCACAGAATCACCGAATGTCAGGGATTGGAAGGAACTTCGAAAGCTCATCCAGTCCAATCCCCCTGCTTTAGCAGGAACGCCTAGATTAGGTCACACAGGAACGCGTTCAGGCAGGTTTTGAATTTCTCCAGAGAAGGAGACCCCGCAACCTCTCTGGGCAGCCCGTTCCAGTGTTCTGTTACCCTCACCATGAAGGTTTTTCTCATATTTATGTGGAACCTCCTATGTTACCACTTGCACCCATTTCCCCTTGTCCTATCACTGGATGTCACTGAGAAGAGCCTGGCTCCGTCCTCCTAACACACATCCTCTACATATTTATAAATGTTAATGAGGTCACCTCTCAGTCTCCTCCAAGCTAAAGAGACCCAGCTCCCTCCGCCTTTCCTCGTAAGGGAGATGCTCCAGTCCCTTCAACATCTATGTGGCTCTGCACTGGACTCTCTCAAGCAGTTCCCTGTCCTTGAACAGAGGGGCCTAGAACTGGACACAATACTCCAGATGTGGTCTCACCAGGGCAGAGTAGAGGAGGAGGATAATCTCTTTTGACCTACTAACCATGCCCCTTCTAGCATGCCCCAGGATGCCATCAGCCCTCTTGGCCACAAGGGCACAGTGGTGGCTCATGGTCACCCTGCTGTCCACCAGCACTCCCAGGTCCCTTTCCCCTATGCTGCTCTCCAACAAGTCAGTCTCCAACCTATACTGGCACCTGGGGTTGTTCTTGCCCAGATACAAGTCTCTACACTTGCCCTTGTTATATTTCATTAAATTTCTCCCTGCCCAGCTCTCCAGCCTGTCTAGGTCTTGCTGGGTGGCAGCACAGCCTTCTGGTGTGTCAGCCACTCCTCCCAGTTTTGTGTCATCAGCAAGCCTGCTAACAGTGAGCTCTAATCCCACATCCAAGTCAATGATGAATTTATTGAATAGTACTGGTCCCAGTACCGATCCTTGAGGGACTCCACTAGATACAGACCTCCAACCAGACTCACTCTGTCCCACTGACCGCAACTCTCTGGCTTGTTTCCTTCAGCCGGTTCACTGTCCACCTCACTACTCGGTTGTCCAGACTACGCTTCCTCAGTTTAGCATTTAGTATTTATCATTAGTATTGTAGTGCATTATTAGCTCACTCTGTGTGTGTATCTATGATAAATACAGGAGCACCTTGGTCTTACATGGGTCTTACTTGGACTCCTTATTTTACTGTAGAGCTGCTGAGTTCCATTAGGCCTGGGATGCGGCCTTGCAAGTGGCAACAGGCCTGGCTGGAGCTGCCCTTCTGGCGCCCTGCCACCTCCATCCCGTGTCTCTTAGCTCCACGTTCCATCTTGCCGGGCTCTCACTGAACGCACACTTTGCTTTGTTTTATTTTCTCCCCCTGCTGACAGACACAGCTTAGGCAAAACACTTGAGTATTTTGTCTTGAAGTATTTACTTCCTCAGAAGCCGCCAGCCTGGCACCCAGTCAGATTCCCAAAATAAGCCAGTAAGGACTTAAGTAAACTGCCTGCAGGTGTTGCCCAGCTGCTTCATTGTGAAGAGCCCTTGAACTTTGCACAGGCCCTTCAAGCCAGAAAAGGATGGTCAGGACCTACCCCGATGCCTACACATCCTGATGTGCTGCTCCTGCCCCCAGGCTGGGATGGGTCTGCCCAGCCCTCCTCCTCCTCCAGCTGCCTGCTGCTGCCTTTTTTCCACTCGCAGTCGGCACTCTGAGATCATCTTTAGCACTGCTGTTTATGAGATACTTGGCCATCTCCCCCACCGCAGACAATGGAAGAGGAAAATGAAGCAATCGGCAGCAGCCAGCCAAATGGCTCCCTCCAGCAGTTGTCTGAAGCAGAGGAAGGGGGCCCATGGAGAGACCTGGGGAGTTGTATCCCCATCTAGATCAAGGGGCCTGGCAAGAAGGCAGTTTCATCCCCTGACTGAGCAAAACCCAGATAACCAGGTTTGCTGTAGCCGATGGAGAGAGAGTTTAACACCAGGTTTCTGCTGTCTGTAACATGCATACATCTGGACGCGGGCCTATGCTCCACCAGCAATGTGCTGGTAGCCCTACCAGCCCTACCTACCCCAAGCTTTGCTCCCACAAGCCAGCCCTATCCCCTGTCACCACAAACAGCAGAGCAATTTAAATCCAGGCCACAGGGAGAGCTGTCAGCTGCTGCAAACCTACATTCAGCTGCAGCTGGGCTGGAAATCTGCTACCGCTGATGTTCACTATAGGGAATTAGGCCGAGGGAATAGCTCTGGGGGGTCAGTCTCCAAATCAAATGTTTAAAATGAGCTTTTTTTACACACATTTTCACACATGCCTATTTGTCTGTGCCTTCATGCTGTTGAAGCGCTCACCTGGCTGTACTTCCACATGCAAATAATTGGTATATATGTTTTCTGTGCTTGTGTGTGCACGTACATGTACACACACTGACTGGAGGAGAGGCACTGCATTAAGCTGACTGCGTCTATGTTTGAAGCAGATTTGATAATGACCCTAAATATGGACCCAAGTGTTCCTTCTGCTGCTAATTGACCTAATGGATTTCATATTTGTAACTAGGCAGTGGTTTGTATTGTGAGTTTCTTTTTGTTTGCTGCTTTAGAAAAAATAGGAAATACTGGGATACTGGATATAAGGAAAAAGTCTTTAACAGTGAGGGTGGTGAGGCACTGGCAGAGGTTGTCCAGAGATGTGGTGGATGCCCTGTCCCTGGAGACTTTCAAGGAGAGGCTGGATCAGGCTTTGGGCAACTTGACATAGCTGTGGTGTCCCTGTTCATTGCAGGGGACTTGGACTAGATGGCCTTTAAAGGCCCTTCCAACCAGGATTCTATGATTCTATAACAAATACGATATTTGCACATGTAAATTGCCATGAAATAGTCCTCCAGGCAATTGCCAGTAGTGGGTTACTAATAGATTGGAGCAGTTGCACTCTAATTTATGATGGCAAATTCTGGGGCAGAAATACATAGTGATTATGCACACAACGACAGTGCTATATATGCATATTAATCTATTTTAATAGCAACGGTATTCTAGATCCTCAATCAAAAAGCATAGTGTTTGTTTTCAGAAATGAAAGCACGTATTTGCAGAAGGGGAGAAAAAGACTCAGGGCAATAACTGAGACAGCAGATTAGTGCTTGAGGGGAAAAGATCTGTCATCTCCAGGTATGCATCTTGCTGCTGTACAGACCTCTCCCTCTTCAAAAGTGCATCCCTGCAATCTGCATTTGTGCTCCACTTTATCTGTTTGTCCATTTGTACCCTCCTCCCCTCTTTCCTCCAGCTTGCTGTCCCTTTTCCTCCTCATTTCCTTCCCCCTGTGATGCCACCCAGCCACTCCACTACACTTAGCACATGAGAAATCTGGGAGTGGATGCCTCAGCTCTTCCATGAGATCGGCAGGCACAGTGGGGAAGATGGCCACTGAAAAATAATAAAAAATGGGCATTCTACAGCCCTTGAACTGGTGCTATTCTGGAGTGCTAAATGGTCTTAATAAGTAAATAAAATGCAAGCTATTTATCAGAGAAATCAGAATGGCACCTTTGCATCTATTCCTGTCTCATGAGGAAAAAGATATAATTAGGTAGATTTTTTTTTAATTAAAAACCCACTTAATTTGGAACTACTCCAGCCTGCTGAATAAGTATGTATCTAGGTGAACTTATAAATACATTTTCTGTACCAGATAGAAAAAAACCTTGGAAGGAGCCTCCCTGGTTCATTGGATGGGCGCACACTGGGACAGATTTAAAAACATTCTAGTGCAGTTGATGGGCCATGACCTCTTAGTATCAGTCAAATGCAGATTTATTTTCTAAGAGGTATGCTATTTAAAGTTTGTGTGAGCCAAGTTAGAGAAGTCTGCCATAGAATTTTTTCAGGATCAGTCCAAGGTATTCTCCAGCTCATGCCAAGCAGTAAAACCTTTCTTTTAGTGTGCATTACTGGACACAGCTGCTCTCCCTCACAGGCAGATTATCTCCACAAGGTTCCATTTCACAGAGATAGCCATGTTTTAAACAAGGAAGTTTCACTTTTACTTATTCAGATACTGAAACAAAAAGAAGACTGATTTACATGTGTTGTACATATAAAAGGAGGGAACAGGCGTGTACTCAAATATTATACTAATTATTTTTCACTTGTAGTTCTCCATATGTTTGCACTGCAGTCAGAACAATAGAAGAGCTCTCCTGTGGTTAATTTTACACCTGTAAAGTCCCCTGGATACAAACCAAGACAGTGTGGCCAAGTGGATAAAGTCTCTGGCTTATCTTGCCAATGAATTCATATGCTCTGGGGGTTAGAGAAGATGGGAAGAACACAAAGAATTCAATTTTTTTCAGTCTTTAGCAGATTTTCATTACTTTTACCCTTCCTACCTCCAAGGAACAAAACCCCTGCAGCTTTATGTCTCTAATGCAAGCACTCAGAAAACCCCTTCGCATCCTCTGTGTTTGTGTGGGTAAGGAGGGAGGGATCCTGGGTTCCCTCTGTGCAACCTCTGTGGGGTCCACGCTTTGTGCTTAGGAGCAGGCTCTCTGTTATCATCACCCCAAAAACAACCAAGCCGCGGTGTTTTTCTCCCGTTACAGCGGATGGAGACTGCAGGGTTTCCACGCCAAGCCTTAGAACAGATGACCTTGGGCAAGGCATAGTACCTGTTCCTCACCTCCTATGACGCTTCCTGCCTCCCCCTGCTTACCTGCTCAGGGCTGAACACTGCCTAGCAAGGACCAGCTCTGCTGTGTATCCCCCACCTGCCACAGCAGGCTCAGACCTCCGCCATAGTCACTGTGCATTACCGTAATAGATATTAATAGAAATAATTAGCGCTCCACAATTGTGCAGATTTAATACGCCTGGGAGTCTGACACTAATTTATCAATAGCATAGTTTACAGTACATCATTGGTATTCTTTGTGAGCCATGACCTATATTCTGATATAAAGGATCTTCAAGGTTCCTTTGCAAATAAAAGTAAATGTTAATTAAAGCACTTTCTTCGAAAGGCTTTCTTTCAAATGACCTCCAGTTCCAATATTTGTTTTATGGGGCACACAGATTGGAGATTCACAATCTCACAGGAAATGTCATATGAATGTAGGAAGGAAAAAGGGAAAAGAAAAACCTGTAAAGAAATAAATTCCTTTCTACAATACATCAGGATGTAGACTTTGGCTCCCAAAGGCTGAAGTGAAGAGAGTACCTATTACAAACATTTGAAACGCTGTCTTTAACTGCAGAACAGATTTGGAACAATTTTTCTTTTTAGTGGAGGGGGTGCCCGGGACATATCGAAATGAAATGCAGTGTAATGTGAGAGTTGCCTTCGAGAGAGACTTGCAGATATTTTATTCTCTTGTTCACAAAATGTTCTCTCTTAAAGAAAACTCTCTTACAGAGCTGATATGAGCTCTGAGACTGTATCCTTCTACATAGTCCTTTGCAGTATATTTTCAGTTACATTCACAATGCACTTCAGAACATGAGATCCCATGCAAAACGCAATGCCTTTTGCAGACATAAATACTCCTCTTTTTGCAAAGAACTATTCTTTTGTTGTTAGAAGGCCCACAAAAGCTCAGCTACAATATATGATCTCAGTGTATCATCCTATGACATTCACATCAACAAAAAACATTCTTGGTTTTGTTAAAAACAGAACAAAAACCAAGCCTGCAACATCCCCAGGGAACAGAAGTCTCTACTATTGTTCTTTAATTTCTGATGTAAGACAGGAGATACCAGACAATACAAATTACTAAGTCACCCTGTACCAAGCTGCATTTGCTTAAACAACAGTTCTCCCAGCTGATCCTCTCGAGTAGGAATACACCATGCAAAGACAAAAAAAGCTCTCTGTTCAAAAACCAAAATGCTTTTATCTAGCTAGGTATGCTGTGGAGCTGTGGAAGAGGTAAATCAGGCTGATGTGGGGAACCGCTTAGGCTGGAGCTGTCTTGGATGAGTTTGTTCTGTGAGAAATTGGGGACCTGGCTACAGGGTGAAGGCAGAAGAGTGTGAGGCAGACAGAGAAGGCAAGGAGGCACTAGGAAAATAGGGGAAATGCCTATATTATAACACAGAGGACATTTAAGTCAGTCCTGATATAAGGACAGGCAATGCTCCACTAGTGAAAAGAGATCAGAAATTGATTCAGGACAAGGTGTACAGCAGCAATTTGCTTCTTTCAGCACTTTTTCTTTAAACATCCTAGAATTCACCAAACAGAAGATATATTACACATTCTAATGTAAGCCTCCAGAGGGGATGCTGCTAAAAGGCTGTCAGCAGAAAGGAAAAAAAAGTGTTCAAAGTGTGCACATAGGGTTAGGGACTCCACATTTCAGCTGATCCGCAGCTGGAGATCAGATGCATTTGCATTTGCTCCCCTGGCAGAAGACCTCATATTCATTACAAAAGCTATTTCAAAATAGTTNATAGCTACTGAAAAAATATAAGCATTTTCGGCTTTCTTTTTCCTCAGGTTTGGAACTAGTGATCTCTACACACAATATAAAGTTCTTTGCATTTGCAAATAACATTGTATAGAACAGTAACAGCTGAATGTCAGAAGTAAACCAGAAGAACAAGTGTTCATGTGTTACTTACCAACACCAGTACATTATCTCTATTGAAAAAAAAAAAATCAGTTCAGCCTATTTCTTAAATCTTACAGAAGATGTCAGCAAGGAGCTGGTAGGGGAAACTTATTTTCTATTTGATAAGGCCATTGCATATCCTAACTTACAATAAGAAAACTGATTCTATGCTGTGTATAATAAACTGCCTTTTTGTTATGAATAGAAGTCAAAGCATGTACCAGCATCCCCGCTAATTGTATGCCATAGCTAACAACAGAAAGAAGCAAAAAAAACACAACACCAAACCATGGAACCTTTGCCTCAAAGGGGATGGATGTAGTTAAATCTTATGGCTGCGTATGTGACAGAACAAGCCGAAGTTGCTTCAACCGTTAAAAGTGAATCTGGTTCCCTGTGTCAGCTTTCTGATGAGCTATTTATTTTCTACAAAAAAGTTGGATGCTTGAGGCTAAGCTCAGAAATAATACAACTGGAAAGGCAAACACATGTACCAGTTAGCCCATACTGGAAAGGAAAGTAACAGGCGTTGTATTGGATTTCTGAGACAAAGTTTTGGTAGCAGAGTGGCTGCAGGTGTGGCTTTTGTGAGAAGACAGAAGGAGATGCCCCATGTCTGACACGGCCAGTTCCAATCATCTCCAAAAGGGACCCATCACTGGCCAGAGCTAAGCCTGTGATAACATATTTAAGAAAGAGCGAAGAATCTTGTGTTGAAGCCATGAGAAAGGAGTTAGAAAATGTGAGAAGCAGCCCTGCAGACACCAAGTTCAGCGCAGGAGGATGAGAGGTGTGGAGCATAAGTTCCCTGTAACACCTGGAGAGGCCCATGGTGGAGCAGCTGGATATGGCCTGATGGAGGCTACAGCCTATGGGGGACCCACTCTGGAGCAGTCCATGAAGGACAGCATACCTATGCGAGGGACCCTAAGTTGGAGCAGGAGCAGAGAGCGACTATTAAGGAGAGGGAGAGACAAAGTGTTAGGGACTGACCACAGCCCCCATTTCCCTGAGCCACTCAAGGAGAGGTGGGAGAATCAAGACTTAAGTTAAGTTAGGAAGAAGGGATAAGAGGGGAGAAGAAATATGGTTTTGGTTTTGTCTTGATTTCTCACTATTCTACTCTTATTTTTAATCAGCAATAAATAATGAATCTTCTCCAAATCAAGGCTCCTTTGTCTATGATGGCTATTATTGAGTGATCTCGCTGTCTGTATCTTGACCATTCATTTTATTTTCTCTCCCAGTCCTGTTAAGTACGGGGAGTGAAAGAGCAGCTTGGGGATTACCTGGCAGCCAGCTTACGTTAACCTACCACTTATGAAATTTAATACATATGAAGCCATTTATTTCTATATATGTATTTTTTGGGTTCCCATATCCTAATGATTTTAAAAAAGAGATTTTTTATTTTTTGTAATTCAGTCCACTAATGAATCTCAGTGTTCTGTGGAAGAGCAAGCAAGAGCAGGAATAATCACTGCACATCTTTCACAATTTAACAACAACAGGACAAAAAGCCTTCAGAACAGCAGCGTAACCAGACAGAAAAACAAATATATCTAACCCTATAAACCCTCAGCACAGATCTGCACATTAAAAGCCATGACTGTGAGCTTGCAGAAGTGTACCACTGATGTTGGTCATCTCTGATGGCATATGCAGAGTATGCAGCACATGTTCTTACAGTGTTAACTAGAGGTCTAAGCACAAGAAGATAATGGAAATTACTCTTACTTAAATCTGAACCAGGATCCAAATCCTCTAGATGTATAGATGAAAATTGCAGCAAATTTGCACTCTGTGGACATCAGACGTGATTAGACATATGCAACTGTGCAGCTGACTATGACCCCCAAGAAGCGTCGTCATCAGTTTTCATCATGATAAAACATAAACTTTGGGCTTTTTGTTCTGGATTTTTTTTTTCTTGCTTTTGTAGCTCTAAATCAGAATGAAGCTAATTTACCTCCTCCCACACAGTGAAATAGTTTAGCTGACTATTAATCTTCCTTCGCGGAAGTCTTTTTTTTCCTCTCCACATTTCTACCTGCTTCTGCTGCCTCGATCATAGGTATGTTCATAGAATGCCTTGGGTTGGAGGACACCTTAAAGGATTCCAGCTGTTGCCTTTTTGTGGTCATGTCTGAGACTGCGGATTGTGCTGTTTATGGCAGCCACACACGCCTTCCAATCATATCCAGTTTCTTTTAGATCAAAGGATGGGTAATTCTCTTGAAGAAAGTCTGAAAATAAACATATCAGAGTAAATTATCAATTATTTATGCAAGTTGCATTCTCTTTTTGGATGTAAATCAATCAAAACAAGCACATGCTACCAAAACAGAACAGCATAGGTCCAGTACGAGCATTGAACAGCAGAATTAGAGAGCAAATATTTTTCACCTCTGTTTGAGATACTGGACAGTGACACAAAGGCCTAAGCATTAAAACAAAATATGCAAAGAAAGCAAGGAGCCATTTACATGGGCTTGATCCCTTAGAAGTGCTGATGTTCTACTGCTAAAGCAAAAAGTCTCAGCCTCCATTTCAGAATGCATTTGGCAAGACTACGCCCTCCTTCAGAGGTTCTTTGACAATTACTAAAAGAATTACAAGAATCTGCTTGTTCCTGGTGGATAGTACCAGAGCTGACTTTGCTCCATCCTTTAGAAACGTGGGGATGAAGGGTAAATCATGAGGGTCTTTTCCAACCTAAAGTCACTAAACTAAAACACAGCAATTTAACACAGCACAACTGTAGGGAAACAGCAGCGACAGAAAAGCAGCAAGAATTTCTTCCTTACCTATCTTGTTACAGTACAGTAAACAAATACTTGACTTAGGTAGCAAAGGAGTAAATAAGGTAGGACTGCAGCACTTTTCTACCTTTCAACATGTAAAATGATTTAAGATCAGATTTTGTTTGTTTTTTTTAAATTTCGGATAAGCAATTTTCTTCGTCATGAACCATGCTGTGAGTCTATTCCAGAACTCTTAAAGCTGGGCTAGAGAAGAATGTCTTACAGAAGGCAAAAAGCACCTGCTAGAACTCCAGCCACAACATATCCTTTCTGATTCTGGAATAGGATTTGCAAACAGAATAAATAATACTAATTTCCTGAAGACATCGTGGATTCATGTAAGCTGAAGAAATGGCAGAACTGTCTATACTCCTACAACAAAGTACAAGGGCTGTTCCAAAAGTTAAACCACTATCAAATAGTGTTATTGTGCTCTTTGTATCTGTAGTAGTTTCTGTGGAAATAAACAGGAGGGATTACTTTCAGAGAAACATAAGTAGTTTGTTAGGCTACGAGAGATTCTAGGAGGCCTCTACTCTAATCCCCTGCCCAAAGCAGGGACTGCTCTGAGGTCATACCAGGTTGCTCTGGGCTTTGTACACTGAGGTGTGGATAAAGGACAGAGAAAACACAGTCACACGTGGCAACCTGCTCCACTGTTTGACTGTCCTCAGGAAGAAAATGTTTCTTCTCAAGTCCAGTCTCAATCTCATTTCTATTTAAGCCTGTGATCTCTCATCCTCCCACAATCAATTCAGTGCTGCTAAGAGCTGGGCTCTGTCTACTTAATAAAATCCTTTTAGGTACTGGCAGACCACTTGTACATGCCCATGGAACCTTCTTTTCTAGACCAAGTAAGTCCAGTTGCCTCAGTGGTCATGAGTTCTAGTCCACTGTCCTTTCTGATGGCCCATGAACTCCCACCTATGAGCCTCCAGAATAAGCCAAAGTCTGCTCTCCTGAGCTACAAGGTGTGTACTCTAAAACCTTTCTGACTCCCCCCAGGATCTTTGAGGTTCACTGTTTCATAGTCTCTATAAGTAATACTGCCACTGAGTATCACACCCCAACCTTGCTCGTAATGAGCACCAGAACCTGATGTGCTTTACTTCTGGTTGGTCTATCCAGCACCTGTATCAAGAAGGCACCCCTGATGTCCTTCAGAATCCCCTAGGACTGCTTCCATCTTCCAGTATGCTGCCTTTTCAAGCAGATGTTGAGACAGAATTCCCCCATAAGAACCAGGTTTGTCTTCTGGAGACTTCCTTGAGGTGCCTGAATATGAATTCATCAACTTCCTCTCACCTATTTCCACTGCTTGTACAAACATTTCCACCATTCTTATCTGAATAGAGATTTTCATTCTTACCTCTGAGAGCATTAATTCTGTTGCAGTCCAGCGGACACATACCACGCTCAATGTTACCATATACGTTGCTTTTCACCAGTACATCTTCGGTGAACAGATGACGAATGAGGTAGCGAGCTGACAGCTCTGGCCGAGACTTCCCCTTTGCTACATAAATGACTGAGACAGGCAACTGAACATTGCGCCACGGACTTCCAAGGAGTTCTGAAAAGGATACAGAGACAGAAGTATTTTACTTAGCCAGTATTTACTGCCCTGCAAAGCGGTCTGTTACACTAAAACTAGAACACAAAAAAATTCTCCCCTGAAACTACTGTACTGGCTTGGAAAGATCAGAGCAAAACCGTAACACCACAGCTCATTCTAAAATATAACAGATTGTAGGCAGATGTCCAAGTAGTCAAAAAATGTGCCAGTTTTACAATAGCGTAACAGCACTTCTGATACGATTTCAGCAATGCTAGCAATGTAGTCTGCGTTATTAGTGACTGCTTTCTGAATTGTTTTCCTCTCATGTGGAAAGAAGATGCTATTTCAGCTACAGAAATAAATTTCCACTATTACAATGGTGCTCAGATCCTCTAAGTGGAAACTGAAAACAGTGAATATTTTTGCAGCAGCTTGAACCTGACTCCGCTGCAAGCATTAATATTATACATAGAAATATTATATACATGTACTTATACATACACATATAAAATATAAATACATGTATAAAGCAGGTACATATATTAAAAATTATACAGATATAATTCAGTAGGTCTGTGGGGTCAAAGTCACCTAACAAATCTTGGGTGCAGGAACAGATCTGCTAGAGCCCCACAACAAATCTAATCATATAAATTTATTTCCAAAGGCAATGAAACTCAGCTCATTTTTTTCTTGAACCTCTCTACAGGTATCATAGGCTACACATGGATATATTTTTCTTCCATCTGATGTATATTATCTATCCTCCATTGTTAAAAAAAAGTATAAAGGTTACCTTAAGACTTTTATTGTCCTAAATTTTGGTTTTACACAATGATGTGTTTTTCTTCTGAAATTACAGTATCATTTTACAGATCTCTGAGCTAGCTCAGTGTATGAAAGTATTTTCCAAATTAAAAAGCAACTATCAAATAAAAAAGGGACAACTGTGAGATAATTATTGAAAAAGTGAATGCCTGAGCAGACTACCTGTTACAACTGAAACTTCCAGTTTTATAGTGGATGTGTATTATGGGACATTAGTAGATGCAAACATACTCTGTTAGCCAGACCATATTTCTGCTCATTCCCAAGCCAACATACTATATGCAAACCAAGTGAGTACCTTAAGAGGGAGACCTACATTGTACAGTAAAGAGATTTGCTCAACTATTTCACCTACATTAGCATCTTCTGCTTTTTACTGACTATCAAAAAGATAACACACATAAATTCACAGGTTGAAAATTCCTCCATTTACCCATGGGTTCCAGAGACTGCAGTTTCTTGACTGAAGGTGTATGGAAAGATTCTGGGAACTTATCCCATCCTGAATTCTGCAGACTGTCACTGGTAGAAATAGTCATCTTCTTAGAGTTTTGAGAACTCCCTTTACTGTCTTCATTGCAATTTAAATCTATACAAAGAGATGTATCTGGAGTGTCAGCCAATTTCTCTTTCCCATTAGCTATCTCCTGAAACATATTAAATGAGGTTAACACACGCACAGGAAAAAGCCTATCAGTCTTCTAATCAGTGTTCCAGTTCATTTCCCATTTAGAATAGATCAGATTTCACATATATAAAATATAGTTAGTCCTGAATCTCAACCATCAAAGGCACAAGTGAAACATAAAAATATAGTCATAGATCTGCACAAAGCTTTTAGAAGAAGTGAATGGAGTTACGGGTGTTTTGGGAGTTATGTTTCAGTCAATATAAACTTGAAATGCATGACTGGAAAGACCTCATGGAAAGCCAGTGAAAACAGTATTATTGGTTACATGCTCAAGCTCACAATCAAATCTGATGCTACTCCTGGGCAACATTTATAGTACTTTCCTTTTAGTATCGTATATCTACACATCTCTTGTTGACTAAGCCTGGACATGGAGCAGGAAGGCAATGTGAGGAATATGCTTCCAGTATTCCCCACATGGAGCTACTGCTGCAATCAGCAGACACATGCTGAACAATGCAAAAGACGGAACCCAAGGAATTTCCATTTAGAGCACTCATACGATGAGTAAAAAAATTAATTTACCAAGGAAACACAAACTTAGTACTTAATAAATTATCACCCTCAGACAACTTACTTGGTTTATTTTTGTTTCAGAGTGCAAACAGCGGATCATAGCATTGACGTGTGTGATACAGGTTTTCCAGTCTTTTCCATATTCACTCAAATCATAGTTAGGAAAGTTAGCTGCAAGAAATTCTGTACATAAAAAGTACAAAATGTATTAAGATTCATGACAAGAAAACAGTATTTAAAAGTCTTGTTTAGAAAGAAGAGATGGCTTAGAATTGCTTGATGTTTACTCTTCTCCGTTTAGGAGCTCTGTATTTCTAGCTTTTATTAAAAAGAGATGGGAAGCTCAATTTCGTAGTGCTACTTAGCTTCAAAACAGAGGATATCTCTGTTATCTGATATCTCTTTGATGTGTTTCAATAATGCTTCTACTAATAAGTAATTTGTGGTAGAAGTAGGAAAAAGATGTAATTTATTGTACAAACGTTTTTTAAGAAAAGACTGAGTAATGCTGATGCTGCAACTACATAACATGGTCTATGCAACCTGCCAGCTTTTTAGTAGGAAACGAGGAAAAGCATGGGTTCACACAAACGTGCTATAGGATATCAGGTAAATGGAGCGACAACATTTAAAAACAAATTAAAAGTCCTCCCACCTTCACCACTTCTCAAACAAACAAGAAAAGTGAAATTAAGAGATGGAAAGGAATGTGTAAGAATCATGAGGTAACTTCTGTCCCAAGTATACCATGGCCATAACCAAGCCAACCAAACAAACCCACCCACAAAACCAATGTCACACACGCAAAGTAAGTAGTAACGAAAAATTTAGAAACACTTGGCAAAACTGATGAACGTGAAGTAAATGAAACTAGGAAAAAGCAGAACTGTTTTATGCATACTGAAAAAAAAATCAACATTGAGAATCACAAGGCAGGATTTTCAAAAACCAAAAGACACAGCAGAGTACAGCACATTCACAGCAGTGTTCAGTAGTTGAGAAGTTGCTGGACAACGATTACGATAATCCTAGAGAAAAGGACATATTCTACATTAAAAACTCTGATAAGTAGCAAGTAGAACATAAATCTGTGCATTTTGAAAGGTATCATACCTCTTATTGCAGCCATTTTATTAGGATCCAGTGAACACCACCCTTGCGTACTCACTCCTATAATGCTACACAATAAAGCCTCCTTGGGGAACAAGACACGAACTAAGTAGCGCGCTGCATACTTTGGTTTAGTCTTTTGCCGGGCTTTCATCAAATAGTTTCCAAGAACTTTCACATTTCTCACTGGGTCACCAACATATTCTTTTGTAAAACAAAAACAAATAAATTATTTTTAAAAAATAAATATATATGTATCTTAGAGCCACTAAGGTTGGAAAAAACCTCTATCATCAGCTAGTCCAGCCATCCACCCCCACCAATGCTGCCCACTAAACCACAACCCTGAGTATACTTGTACCCATGTACCCTTTCCTTAAACACCTCTACCACCTCCACGGGCAGCCTGTTCCAATGCCTCACCACTGTTTCTGAGAAGAAATTCTTCCTAACACCCCACTCCTGTGGTGCAACTTGAGGCCATTCCCTCTTGTCCCGTCACTGTTACCTGGGAGACACCTCACCACAATCCCTTTCAGGCAGCTGTAGAGAGCAATAAGGTCTCCCCTGAGCCTCCCATATCCATCTATCTATCTACCTAATAATATTTTAAAAATATATTGCTTATGATATACAATAATGTAAAGAATTCATCATTTTCTGTGGAATACAGTATTTTGAAAGAAACCAAACACTGGAGGAAAGAAGAGATTTTCCACAAATAAAAACATTCTGTATGAAAAGAACAGGTATTTCCTTCACACAAATTGGGTATGTTGCTTTCTTTGCAGGCAGATGCCTCAACTTTACAGGCAGTCTCTTCCGTGTTTTTTGAAATATGCATAGTATGGATGTATTACTCATAATACACACAGGCCAAAGATAGTTTACGTCAAGAATACTACGAGAGAATAAGAGGACTTAGTCTTATAAATAACCCAAAGGCTTGTCTCAGTCTATGTAACAGCATATACACTGCACAGAGGTTTTTAACAGCATATTTAACATTCCTAAGACCTTCATTTCAAGAATTCTAAACATTATTCCATCATAAAAGCGCTTATAAAGCAGCCGGTTTTACTCCTTTACTTTTCTTAACTAATGATAAATAGATTTCTTGAGGCAGAATTTTTTACACTAGCAGCAATTTTTTAGCGTATGCGCCTGCATATTTATTACAAAGAAACTCACCAAAGCTTGGATGGATGGAGACTGATGAAGATGGCACTTCTTTACTAATGTTCACACTCCCAGATGCATTTCTGTAGTTCACCACCACTGCCTCATTTCCCAAACCTGTCTCAGATGGTGCTGGCATCACTGATGATGCTGCTGGAGATGATGCAATGTTGACAGTACTTTCAACAGTAGCTGAAAGATTTGGTTGTGGAAGAAGGTCAGGGATGCTGTCAGCTGCTGTAAACTGTGAATGCAAGGAATGTGTAGAAACTATGGTGGGGAGCGGAGGGCTCTGCCTAAGAACAGGCTGCTGAGATTCAAGTTCAACAGTCTGTTGAATGCTATTTGTTGTGGAATTGACCTGAACATGGCTATTTTGTAAAGCAGCCCTTATGACTGGGTTATGCCTTCCTCGGCCTGGTGAAGAGAGATGAAGACTTGAATCCCTTCCCATAGATTTTTGTACTCTTATTCGTCCTTGGGGCAAATGACTGGAACTTCTGTATGTAAATCCAACTGGTTTCTGTAAATGTGATTCAGAAAACAATAAAAACGTTAAATTAGATATATCTGGTCTTTCACAAACCAAGAAGAACACAGTTTAATAATTATGCTATTGGCAATAGACTGCCACAGAATCACAAAATGGATGAGGCTGGAATGGACATCTGGGTCCATCTGGTCCAGAATGTGCTCAAGTAGGGACAGCTAGAGCAGGTTGTCCAGGACCACATCCAGACATATTTTCAAGATCTCCAAGGAGGAGACCCTACAGCCTTTCTGAGCAGCCTGAGTCAGTGCTCACCGACACAGTAAAGAATCCCTCTGGCAATTCAATCTGTGCTCTTGTCCTGTCACTGCGCACCACTGAAAAGAGCCTGGCTCCATCACCTTTGCATCCTGCCTTCAGCAATTTATACACATAGATGAGATCCCCTCTGTGTCTTCTCTTCTCCAGGGTGAAGATTCCCAGCTCTCTCAGCCTCTCCTCATAGGAGAGGTGTCTGGTCCCTTCATCATTTCTGTGGCCCAGTGTTGGACTTTTCCTAGCATGTCCACATACATGCTGTGCTGGGGGAACCCAGAACTGGTCACAGTAGTCCAGTACTCTTCACTAAAGTAATTCATCTTTGACATGAAACCAACACTATTCTTCTCTCTTCTATTCTCATTTTCAGGTCAGACGTTAAACATTTATCTTGTCAGTTATCTTCTGTCTAAGCTGTCTCTTCATCATTTGTTTGCTAGCTGAAGGCATTCAATATCCAGATCTTGTTTGCAGTGGTAGACATCATACAGTAAATAAAACGGACAGAGATGGGTTGAGCTTTCTGTTACCTGGAGTCCTTTCATTATAAAAAACATGCACCCTAAGAAATACATTCTATTTCAAAGTCAGTCAATGAGTAGGAGTTAACAAATACAGATGATGTGTCGGTTTTTTTTGTTGTTAGATCAGAGGTCTGAACATATTCTACCCTTGCAACCTTTAAAAATCTATCACCTGAATAAAGACTTTCCTGAAAGTTTGTCCATTTCTCCAACTAATAAAACATAGTACCTTTACCACAAAACTCCTTAGTTATATCCTTAACCCATGGCAGATGTAACAATATACAGCTATAAAAATTGAAAGCATTCCTGATGGTTTTAGACAGCAAATGCACGGCAGCTTGTTGTGGCTGACAACAACAGTTTGTTCCGTCCATCTTCTATGTTTGGATGATTGGACAGTACAAGCTTGGAAAACAACAACAACACATTCCCAAATAAAATGTAATACCTTATTAATAACTAAAACGCACAAGACCATCATCACTTTTACTCACCCTTGATGCAGATAACCTTACTGATCTCTTGACAGTTCTTGACACCAGAATCACTTCTGCCACATTAAAAGCTTTGCAATATTGTTGACAAAAAAAGGTCATCAGAGAATTCATGACCTTCTTCAAAAATCACCTGTTTTCCCCTTAAAGAGTACGTGTACTTAGCTACAAGTACTAATTTTCTGTCTCTTAAGTTAACAGGACTAACCTCGTGAGAACAAAGTGGGTAATGCACTCAGTAGTGTGTCTTCTTAAACATTTTGAAGAAAGGAATTTTATTAGAAAAATATATTTCTGTATTGTAATGGAGATAACAACACACTGCTGAGACCAAAAATCAATAAGCTAATAGAACCAGCCTGAGTGGATTCTGTGATGCATAAACACCCCTCTAATTCCAGAAACCAACAAGACAGTACACTATTTGGTAAAGCAGTACCATCAATATACACAAGTATAACATAATCTAGAGAATTCCTTCCTGCTCTTTTCAATACAAACAGAATTTTAAAGCACCTATGGCGTTGTCCTGAATTTGAAGCAGGACACTGGCAGTTCTGCGACCACTGGTCAGTAACGACACAGAAGATTATAAATGACATATAATAAGAAACCTAAATCAAATTAATTGAAATGGAATCCACACCTACTAGTTTGCTACTTATTTTCTTTTTAGTAGCAGAAGAGGATTTTTTTTTAAATAAGCATCAGAAGAAAAGAGAGAATTAAAGGCAAAAGTGAGTTTCTCAGTTCTGTAATACTCACAGGTTTGAGTAACAGCGGCCTAGCACAAGTATGCTGCATTTCTGAGACCTTTCGATGAAGCAGGTCAGGTTTTTTATCCAGTTTCTGAATGGAATCATACATGGCCTGGTAAAAAAAGTAGAGGTGAAAACAGGATTGTTTCTCAAGAACCCAACTTGTATCTGAAGAAATCAAGAGAGTTCCCTGAAATGGGGCAAGATTAGAAAATGATAAATACCCTCTGTAAGTAATTTAAAGAGCAATTTACGCACAAAACGTAAAGAGCAATGGTAAACATCACAGTAAAAAGCATTCTCAGGGAAGCCCGCTCCCGCTACATTAACATGGTTGGCACTTACAGGTTGTTCTTCCTGCTTCTGTCGTATGTTTTATTTTATCTAACATTCCATGGAAACATTAAGGTTGGAAAAGACCTCTACGATTGGCTAGTCCAGCTGTCAAACCATCACCACCATGCCACTAATCATGCCGCTCAGTGCCACATCTACATGTTTCTTGAACGCCTCCAGTGATAGTGAATCCAGCACTTTCTTGGGCAGCCTGTTCCAATACCTCACCACTCTTTCAGAGAAGAAATTTTTCCTAATGCCCAACCCGAACCCCCGCTGGCACAACCTGAGGCCATTCCCTCTTGTCCTATCACACTTACCTGGGAGAAGAGGTCAACTCCCACCTCACTACAACTTCCTTTCAGGAGCTGTAGAGATCGACAAGGTCTCCCTTGAGCCTCCTCATCTCCAATCTGAACAGTTGCCTTAGCCACTCCCCATAATAAGACTTATGTTCCAGACCCTTCACCATCTTCACTGCCCTTCTTTGGACATGCTCCAGGGCCTCCACGTCTTTCTTGTAGTGAGAAGCCCAAAACTACAGACAATCTCTAAAGTAAGCTAGGTGTTATGATACACTATTTAAATTCATAATAAGTTTGCAAGTACGCAGGTCAAAGGCTCACAGGCAGTCACTGAAATACTGATTTCTACATCATTAATGGGAAATACCAGTAGAACAATACTGTCTGTAAAGTTGAATTCCTAAATGGAATTGAATCTGGACAAGGATGTCGAAGACAACAAGAAGAACTTCTAGAAGCACATATATGACAGAAGAAAGACTAGGGAAAATGTGAGTCCACTGCTAAATGAGACAGAGGAACTTGTTACATGGGGAAGGGAAAAGATGGAAGCACTGAACGCCATCTTTGCCTCAGCCTTTGGTTATCCCCAGTTCCAGAGACCAGGGGAAAGACAAGGGAAAGAAGACATCTACATGGTGGAAGAGGATCAGTTCAGGGAACACTTAAGCAAAGTGGACGTTTGTAAGTTCATAGACCCTGATGGGATGCACCTTTGAGTGCAAAGAAAGCTCATGGATGTCACTGCAAGATCACTCTTGATAATGTTGACCAATCACGGCAACCAGAAGACGTGCCCAATGACTGGAGGAAAGTAAACATCACTCCTGTCTTCAAGAAGGGCAAGAAAAAGGACCCAAGGAAAACAGGTCAATCAGCCACACATCAGTCCCTGGGAAAGGTAATGGAGTAGCTAATCCTGGAAAACATTTCCAGGCACACAAAGGACAATAAAATAACCACGACTAATCAATCACCACTGTTTCACCATGCTTGGCCAACTTCTGCAATGAAATGACCAGCCTGATGGGTGAGGTGAGATTACTGGCTGCCTGGTATTCAGTAAGGCCTCTGTTCCTCCTAAGTTCATCATAAACAAGCTCTTGTTGTATGGGCAGTGAGGCAGACTGGAAATCAGCTGAATAGTCAGGTCTAGAGGTAGTGTGATCTGTGGTTCGAAGTCGAATTGGAGACCAGGTCTTAGTATACCCACAAAGATCAATAGCAGGCTCAGAGCACTGTTAATTATGGATATACCAAAAGGACATTTACTGGACACTGACACTTCGTTACAAGTCACTCACAATTATCCTCTCTAAAGCGTGGCCTGTCATGTGAATCTCTTTCACTCTATGGAGTACTTCAACTTGACAGGCAGGTAAGTGCTCACCTGAATAAGGGATGGACTTAATTTTCAGTACAGTGATATTCAAATTTATCAGCTACTGCTTCAGTAGTCAATATCAAAAAAACTTGCCAAAACAAAACTACCAAGATTCTGGGACATTTCTGGCAAGCCTGGTACCTACAAAAGCTGNTGATTAAAAAAAAACCCCAAAAACGTTTTATGTAAAGAAAAAAAGAAAAAAAAAGAAAAAAAAAAGAAAAAACCCAACAAGCTATTCATACATAATATAAATAAAATAAAAAATGTAGCTAAGCATCAAAAAATCTTGACCTACCTCCAGAAAGATCTGTGGAAATTCCCTTTCATTTTATTTCGGTTTGAGCCAGGCTATCAAAAAAGGCCAAAATTTACATGATTACTGCGATTTTGAAGGGCTCTGTGTTCAGGAACTGCTTTGCACCAAGTGCAGTAAGCAGAAACACAAATAAATGGGCCCAGAAAGCTTTCTTCTCATGGTTTCAGCATCCCACTATTCTGCAAATGAGCAGCTGTTGTTTATGGTCACTGTCATTTCTCTGACCTTTCATGGAATGGATTTTCTTTGGAGAAATTAAGACAGACACAGGAAACATCTTTGTAGTCCAAAGTACTGATGATTACATTTCAGCATCTTGGACACCGGTTTGGATTCACTGATAACTATTGTGACCATATTCTGAGATTCGCTAAGCAGATGTTTGTGGCAGTGCAAGGCGTTATAGCTCTCCTAGTCCTTTCTTTCTGCCTTCATGCTTGGACACACGTCTCAGCCACTGCTGCCCAGAGTCCAGGTACTTGAGCAAACCCTCTTTCCAGTGAAGGGCAAGTTCTCATGCCAAGTGACACACTGGAGTGGTTGAATTGCACACACAGTGCTGGGGGGGCCAGTAACTCCCAGCAGGTGGGTGGGATGGCTGAATTCATAAAGGTGGTCTGAGAGCCCACAGTACCCACTGCCTGCATTTGTTCCCTGTCACTGATGGGGTATTATGCTTTTTTATTAATATTTCTTGAATGAAGCTTGTATATTGCCAACTGTACCCTGGGGTGCACCAGGCCCAGTACTGGCCGTTGGGTGAGGGGAGGGGTTGTCCCACTCTGCTCTGTGCTGGGCAACCTCACTTTGAAATGTCTGCACTATTGGGCACCACAGTACAAAAACGGCATAAAACTGTTAGAGAGCTTCCAGAGGAAAACTAGAAAAAATGGTGACAGTTGTGGAGGGCAAGAAGTGAGAAGTGGCTGAGGCCCCCTTGTTTGCTCAGCGCAGAGCAGAGGAGCTGAGGGGAGGCCTGATGGCAGCTGCAGATCCTCACAGGAAGTGAAGTGACAGCGCTGAGCTCTGCTCTCTGTGACAGTGACAGGGCCCGAGGGAACGGCATGGAGCTGTGTCAAGGGAGGGGCAGATGGGGGTGAGGGACAGGGTCTGTGCCAGAGGGCGGTGGGCATGGAACAGGCTGCCCAGGGCAGTGGGCACGGCCCCGAGTGCCAGAGTTCAAGGAGCGTCTGGACAGCGCTCTCAGACATCGGGTTTGGTTTTGGGTGGTCCTATATGGAGCCATGGATTGGACTCCACGATCCCTATGGGTCCCTTTCCAAACTGGGATATTCTGTGATTCTATGGTTTGCTAACCTAGACCCTGATCCTTCAGCTGTGTTCCCACAAGTTAATCGTTCCTACCTTGAGTAGTCATAAATGTAATGGACAATAAATTGTTACACACTCAGATGCTGTTTTCAGAATCGGGCCACAGGCTTAGTTATCAGGTTAATAAGTTCAAAGCCAAGCAAAAGCTTGCATAGATTTGCTTCCAGATTAAACAAGAGTAGATTTGGGCTGCAGTTTCTGAGTAAAGGCTTTCTTAAGACAGTTGTATATTTATAACAAAGTCAGGAAAAGCCACAATTATACAAAAGATTTCTATAGGTAAATATTTTTTCTTTAACAAGAATAGACAATCTTTGCTGCTCTAATAAGAAATGTATCTACTACAGTTGCTACAGTTATAAAGGAAAACAGGAATTACAACCCATAGGAACATCTCCATGTAAAACATCTCACTTGTGAAATGCAGAGAAGTAAAGAACTTGATAGGTATTTGCTTTTGTTCATATCTGCTGAGCGCTGAAAGCATAGCTCTATAAAACTAAAGTCTTAAAAAAAAAAAAAAAAGGATAAAATGTGCTCAGCTAGCACCTCCATGAGATCACACAAGCAGAAAAATAATCCTCGTTTACAATCCAAATATGAAAGAATGGAAAACATGTTTTATGGAAAACTATCATACTGGAATTTAAGAAAAGTTCCTTTGTGTAGACAAACAAATAGTTTTTCATAGCTTGCTGCTTTAAATGACTGCGTTTCTTTCCAATAACGTCGTGGTCATAAAGTACAAAGCTAACTCTTCTGTCAGGGCAGTGGCAAAAGGGGAATGGGAAATAACTACACTGTAAGGCTATCTCTGATCTGCTAGAAGAAGTGGCAGGATATTGCAAGCCTTTTTGTTAGTGTATTATGATTAAAAAAAAACCCCAAAAACGTTTTATGTATTTTTCTGACTTTTCTCAGTGTGGGGTCAATAAATTTTCTGTAAAAACATTTAAACAGAAAAAAAAGTCATGGCACTAATGCAGTACTATTAATTTATTGGTGTTCTCATATTTCTGTGACACCTGGGGGGAAAAACTGTGCCTACATACTTCATTTTCATGTCTCGTGCACCTTACCACTCCACTCACTCCTCTCCTATAGTCACTAAACCAATACAAGTAACATGCAACACTTAAGAGCTTAAAACATAAATTCAGTTGATGGGTTTTTTTTCTGTGTCAAAATAAATAGCTTTCCCTTTTTTAATGACATTTCCTGCTTGTGTCACTGGTAAGGGAAAGGAATTATCCTGTGGATCAGAAAACTAAGTCAATCCTCTTTGAGCATATTTATTGTGAAATCTGAGTAGAGACGGATGCTCTGAGCTCCCAGAATCAAAGTAGGATGTGATACAAAAACAACTCCCAAGACCCAGCATACCCGACCAGTTTTAGAAGGAGTAATTCACCTCCTTGCCTTTGTTGCTCCATTTTTTTTTCAAATAGCAGCCTCATGCAGGCTCTTCACAGATCAGGAATTGATCTAAGCAAATGTTTTCCTATCTTTCTCAACTGACAAGACCTCTGAGCATTGCCCGTTGGTGATGCAGACCTCAAAAAGCAAACTGATGCTTAATCGTGGAGGTATGTCTTTCTTCCTCAGCCTCCATGGTACACAGAAGTGAGTGAAAACAGGGACTGGATAAAATAAGAGAATAAGGTAAATCATTTAGTGCTATACAGAATTGGGCATTTCACGTAGCCAAGCAGATGGGACACTTGGTTGGCTACCAGAAGTCTGCTGCAGATGATGATATTCTGTGGTCCTTCTGCCAAACCTTAAAACAGCCTTCAGAGTCAAAACCTTAGAGAGACAACAATCTCATTCCTACAGACACACTGCCTTTGTCAAGGTTCAGTTTAAATGTGTGAATTCAGTAGGCATTAACCAGCACAAGAAGCATATACTGCAGACAAGCCATGTTTGCTGCAGCCTGAGCTCTCACTCCTTTGGCCTCGACTACCTAGAAGCATGGGCTTCCTTCTGTATAGAGAGACACCAGTCAGCAAATATTAGACATCTTTTTCTCTGTTTGTCCATACAATACAGAAAGTAAGTAATGGAGAGCATCCAATGGACAAGATAAGCATAGCATCCTATTAGCAGTAAACTTTTCATCTTCAGTCAGTAACGTTTGCTCCCAAACCAGAGGATTTTGCAGAACTTCACATCTGGTTAGGTTCCTTCCTTTCCTCAAATCTATTCAGCACTTCTCAGCACACTCTCAGTGCCACACTATGCTGGAGTGTTCCCTAAGCTGGAATGCCAGTTTGTTTCAGCAAGTTTCACCCATCAAAGTGCTTCACCATGTAGCCACCTCACACAGCTGAACATCCCCAATTGGATGAGCTTGTTATTCTGTCGCAGCAACTGCAGCCTTATCTCAAAATAGCATTCAGTGACAGTTTTATTGCCTCCTGGCCTACGATATCATAGAAAGACACGTCCGCCAGCTAGTGGCCCCTCACCCAATTTCCCAAAGCCTCATGCATGGACCTGTCTGCTGATGGTGCTGGAAATCTCAGCGTTAATGAGGCTGCAGCAGGACATCATAGAATCAGAGGAGCTCAAGAAATATTAAGATAACATTCTAGACATAAGGTTTGATTTTGGGTGGTCTTGTGTGGAGCCAGGCATTGGATTCGATCTCTGTGGATCCCATCCAACTCAGGATATTCTACAGTTCTGTGGTTGAAAGGGACCTCAAAGGCCACCCAGCCCTGACCTCTGCCATGGGCAGGGCTGCCCCCCACCAGCTCAGGCTACCCAGGGCCCCATCCAACCTGGTCTTGAGCACCTCCAGGGATGGGGCACCACAGCTTCTCTGGGCAGCTGTGCCAGTGCCTCACTACCACTGGGAAGTTCATGCTAGCAAATTGAATGCCAAAAAATCAGAGGACACTGATCCCTTGTGTTCCTTCAGCCCTCACTTTCTACTGCTTATACAAAAGCGTGTGTGAATGGTTGTTACAGTTTACAGTATCTGTACATCTTGAACAAAAACAAAAATTGTATCTCATCAAACAAGTAAAATTCCAAATTAGATCATTTTAAAATGGGGGTTGGACTCGATGATCTCTGGAGGTCCCTTTCAGCCCCTACAATTCTGTGATTCTGTGAAAATGAAAATATGTATCTTAACAAGATGAAGCTCGGCTGAAAGAGAAACTTCAACTGTTTAGCGAGAGCACCAAACTCGTGTTCTTAGAGCTGCTTTCTTCCTGAACAGCTAGCAGTTCTTTCAGTAAGCGAGTTTCTCTCATTTCTAGGAAAGCTTTTGGCCCTCGGTAGATGGAGCTAGAGCCCTTCAGCCTACTCGGGAGCGGCCAGCGCTGGCACTGAGTGATAGCGTTATGATGCCACCTCACTGCTCAGCAAAAGAAAATAATAAACAAACAAGCAAAGAAACAGTGCTAAATATTTACATAGTTTGGATGGCATTTTAAATTAGCATCTCCCATTTCCTTTCATGCAGGTACCTTCATCTGAACAGAAGAAATCTGACTGTACAAGTGAACTACAAAATAATTGCATTGCCAAAACTGCAAACAAGTTAGGAATAAAGAACTGCACAAATATTTAATCCACCCCACATTATATTCTAAAATCCTATGAACACTTCCACTGAACAACCCAAATAAACACTTGGAAAAAAAACCATAAAATCATAGCATCATAGAATCGTTAAGGTTGGAAAAGGCTTCTACAATCCTCTGAACCTACCACCAACCCATCCCCACCATAGCCACTAACTGTGTCCCTCAGTACCACATTTATGCAGTTCTTGAAAACCTTCTTCTTGAGAAACGGTTGTATTCATACTGTTCTAAGGGACAAGTTGTGGTTGCTGAAATGAACACGTTTAGGAGATTGTTTCCATACATGCTCTGGGGGCACCACAAGGCTTTACTGCTCCCTGTGAACTCAAGTCTGGCCTGTCCCTGTCCCCACCTTGTCCCACAGGCTTTCCTTACCCGCTGGTCATACTCTCCAGCCGTGCCTGGCCCCATCTCCTGCATAGGCTTCAGATGCATTTCACATCACTGTCGCTGCTGTTGGCTGGACTCCAGACCCAACTCCACACCTTGCCTCATACCTATGCTGACACCCAAGAGCAGAGGATGACCTGATACAGAGAGGCTATCAGTCACCCCCATACCTACTGGAAAGATCTTTGTTTGCAAAACAAACAAAACAACAACAAGAACAACAAAACCTCCCACCCAACCCCAAACCTAAGCCAAACAAAACTGAAACTTCATCCTCTTCTGATTGTAGAAGGAATAGCAGTCCCAATTTTTTCCTCCCATGGAGGTGCAATACTATAAACAGAATCAGGTGCTGTTCTTGTTGCACCTTTTCTGTTTTGTTCAGGGGAATGAGGATCTTAGCACTATTTCTGCAGATCCCAGTTCTGCAGGTGTGACTCACACAGAACCTCTGTTGATATCCACAGGAATTGCAAGTCAGAACTGGAGGGTCATGGAGGAATTTTGCTATGGCAATTATTTCCATATCACTGTTGATGTCTAGGGCCAATTACTGAAAAGTCACACAAAGTTTTTTATATCTTACACATGCATTAAAAAACAAAGCTACTTTTCATTTTGCATACCATGGCTATACATTTAATTTCCTATTATTATACTGTACTAAAATACTGTATGCACAAGCCTGCAATAGATGCGTCATGGAGAGTAGCATTTCAGAGGTATCATATAATGTGCATCATAACTCAGACATGAGCAGTATGGACAGGAGGGCTGTCAAGTCTGATGCCAAAAGTACTACAGAATGATAGAATCATTAAGGCTGGAAAAGACCACTGAGATCTAGTCCAACTGTAACAAAAAGCAGGTACGAAACTCTTAGACTTGAATCATGGACAAATTGAATGGCTCAGCTCTAACGTGTAAAGGATGGAAACTTGTACAGGAGAGTACAGCTCTGAGGTACAGATACAAAGAAGTGAAGATGAATTCTCAGTGTTTCAAGTGCACAATTTAGCCTCCCGCTCTGTTTTAGTCCTTGAAAAGGGAGCAATACAGAAACTGATGCCACTGTGTGAATAAGGCCTACTCTACTAAAAATGCACCAGTTTAAAGGAATTTCTTAACAATTTTACCCAACTCCTATTCTTTTGTGGAAATCTTTTTCAGATAACTTCCACAAAGCTGTAACTGACAGATAAGTCCAAAACGCCTTTCTTTGGTTTACTAAATCAGTTAAGGCAGTCTAAATTTTGTAGTCATCTCACCTCAGCCAGATCTCTTCAAAGCTCTGGTTCTCAAAAGCAGATCACAAGAATCCTTCCAGATGCAACGGCACCTGAACCGCAGGTTCACAACGCAAGAAATATTCAGCACACAAATACTTAGGCAAGGAGCTATATGCTAGTTTTATTCATAAAATACTTTTCCTAAGTGCAAAATATTTTTATTTTATAAAAGTTAGCAAAAAGTGATACATTTCTAACAGAACCAAGAAAACTATTTCTACTTTTATTCAATTACTCTTTTCAATGTGGAGGTGCTCTTTTCAATGTGCTAGAGGTATGCACCGCACCAACAGATTTCAGTGCCAGACAGGTTGTTCAATAAATACATCATTCTATCGTTCCAATCTGTGAGTGACAGTGAAAAAGTTCCATATAGCTACTGAAAAAATATAAGCATTTTCGGCTTTCTTTTTCCTCAGGTTTGGAACTAATAGTCTCTACACACAAAATTCTAAATAAATTCTAAAAAATCTCAAAGTCATGTGGAAAGGCAAGCAAGGGCAGGAATAATCACTGCGCATCTTTCACAATTTAAGTTAACAACAACAGGACAAAAAGCCTTCAAAACAGCAGTGTAACCAGACAGCAAAGCAAATATGTCTGTCCCTGTGGACCAGCAGCCACAGACCTGAATATTAAAAGCTATGACTGTGAGCTTGAGAATGTGTACCATTGATGCTGGTCATCTCTGACTGCATATGAACAGTATGCAGTGCATGTTCTTACAGTGTTAACTAGAGGTCCAAGCACCAGAAGATAATGGAACTTATTCTTTCCAAAATCTGAACAAGGGTCCAAATCCTTTAGATGTATAGATGAAAGTTGCAGCAAATTTGCACCCTGTGGACATCAGACCTGATTAGACATATGCAACTGTGCAGCTGACTGTGCCCCCGAAGAAGTGTTGTCATCAGTTTTCATCATGATAAAACATAACTAAACCTTGGGATGTTCGTTCCAAATGCTTTGGGTTTTTTTGCTGCTTTGGTAGCAGTGAATCAGAATTAAGCTAATTTACCTCCTCACACAGAATGAAATAGTTTAATTGACTATTAATCTTCCTTCACAGAGGTTCATTTTTTCCTCTCCACATTTCCACCTGCTTCTGCTGCCTTGATCGTAGAGATATTCATAGAATGTCTTGAGTTGTGGGGGACCTCAAAGCCCATGCTGCCCTAACCCCTGCCATGGGCAGGGCTGCCCCCCACCAGCTCAGACTGCCCAGGGCCCCATCCAACCTGGCCTTGAGTGCCTCCAGGGTTGGGGCACCCACAGCTTCTCTGGGGAGCTCTGCCAGCGCCTCACTGCTCTCTGAGTAAAGAAATCCCTCCTAACATCAAACCTAAATCTTTCTTCTTTTAGTTTAAAACCATTCCCCCTTGTCCTGTCACTATTAGGCAGTGTAAAAAGTCAGTCTTCCTCCTGTTTATAAGTTCCCTTCAAATACTGTAAGGCCTCAGTGAGGTCTCCCTGGAGTCTTTTCTTCTCCAGGCTGAACAAGCCCAGTTATCTCAACCTTCCTTGATAAGAGAGGTGCTCCAGCCGTCTGGTCATTCTAAGGGCCCTCTTTTGGACCCACTCCAAAAGCTCCACATCTTTCTTATGCTGAGGGGCCTAGGCCTGGAAGCAGTACTCTATCCAGATGGGGCCTCATGAGGGCAGAACAGAAGGGGACAATCATCTCCCCCACCCTGCTGGCCAGTCCTCTTTTGATGAAGCCCAGGATACAGTTGTCCCTCTGGGATACAAGCACACATTGCTGACTCATAGCCAGCTTTTTGTCCACCAGGACCCCAAGTCCTTCTCTGCAGAGCTGCTCTCAATGAATTCTATATCTGGGATTGCCCTGACTCAAGTGCATTTGGCCTTGCTGAACCACATTAAGTTCATGTGGACCCACTGTTCAAGCCTGTCCAGGTCCCTCTAGATGGTTTCCCTTCCTTCTGCTGCTCAGCTTGGTGTCATGAGCAAACTTGCTGAGGGTACACTCGATCTCATTTTCTATGTCACTGATAAAGATGTTGAAGAGCATGATCTGCAATGCATCTTTTGTAATCGAATTAATTTTTCACCATCAATGAATTATGAAAAGAAGGTGCCTTCAGGAGAGAGCATATCACCAATGCCACAGGGAACAGTGGAATTCATCTCTCAAGAGCACAGATGTTATTGCAACAAAGAGTTAGGCTTCCTAAATCTTCTGCTAACCTTGATCTCATGAAATATACTATTTTGTGCTGCTAATAATGTAGGATTTAGAAGAACCTGCTAAATTAAGGTTTGAGACAACTGTTAAGATAGTTAAAGTCTGTGAGACTGATAGCGTCACTTCCACATGCCTTTACAGAAGAGGGACTCTCTGGGGGACTTTCATTTGGATGCACTGCCAAGATTCGCTGTTGGATTTCAGCTGTAGCATTTTTTTAGTCACACCTGAGACTGCTGACTGTGCTGTTCATGGCATCAATGTATGCTTTCAGATCATATCCAGTTTCCTTTAGATCAAAGGATGGGTAATTCTCTTGAAGAAAGTCTGAAAATAAACAGAGTAAATTATCAATTATTTATGCAAGTTGCATTCTCTTTTTGGATGTAAATCAATCAAAACAAGCGCATGCTACCAAAACAGAGCAGCTTAGGTCCAGTAAGAGCATTGAACAGCAGAATTAGAGAGCAAATATTTTTCCCCTGTTTGAGATGCTTGACAGTGACAAAAAGGCCTAAGCATTAAAACAAAATATGCAAAGAAAGGAAGGAGCCATTTACATGGGCTTGATCCCTTAGAAGTGCTGATGTTCTACTGCTAAAGCAAAAAGTCTCAGCCTCCATTTCAGAAAGCATTTGGCAAGACTACGCCCTCCTTCAGAGGATCTTTGACAATTACTAAAAGAATTACAAGAATCCTCTTGTTTTTGGTGGATAGTACCAGAACTGACTTTGCTCCATCATGTCAGGCCTGCCCATGGAGGTGGTGGAGTTGCCGTCCTGGCAGTGTTCAAGAGGCATCTGGATGAGGTGCTACAAGATATGGTCTAGTAGCCTGNAAAAAAGGATAAAATGTGCTCAGCTAGCACCTCCATGAGATCACACAAGCAGAAAAATAATCCTCGTTTACAATCCAAATATGAAAGAATGGAAAACATGTTTTATGGAAAACTATCATACTGGAATTTAAGAAAAGTTCCTTTGTGTAGACAAACAAATAGTTTTTCATAGCTTGCTGCTTTAAATGACTGCGTTTCTTTCCAATAACGTCGTGGTCATAAAGTACAAAGCTAACTCTTCTGTCAGGGCAGTGGCAAAAGGGGAATGGGAAATAACTACACTGTAAGGCTATCTCTGATCTGCTAGAAGAAGTGGCAGGATATTGCAAGCCTTTTTGTTAGTGTATTATGATTAAAAAAAAAACCCAAAAACGTTTTATGTATTTTTCTGACTTTTCTCAGTGTGGGGTCAATAAATTTTCTGTAAAAACATTTAAACAGAAAAAAAAGTCATGGCACTAATGCAGTACTATTAATTTATTGGTGTTCTCATATTTCTGTGACACCTGGGGGGAAAAACTGTGCCTACATACTTCATTTTCATGTCTCGTGCACCTTACCACTCCACTCACTCCTCTCCTATAGTCACTAAACCAATACAAGTAACATGCAACACTTAAGAGCTTAAAACATAAATTCAGTTGATGGGTTTTTTTTCTGTGTCAAAATAAATAGCTTTCCCTTTTTTAATGACATTTCCTGCTTGTGTCACTGGTAAGGGAAAGGAATTATCCTGTGGATCAGAAAACTAAGTCAATCCTCTTTGAGCATATTTATTGTGAAATCTGAGTAGAGACGGATGCTCTGAGCTCCCAGAATCAAAGTAGGATGTGATACAAAAACAACTCCCAAGACCCAGCATACCCGACCAGTTTTAGAAGGAGTAATTCACCTCCTTGCCTTTGTTGCTCCATTTTTTTTTCAAATAGCAGCCTCATGCAGGCTCTTCACAGATCAGGAATTGATCTAAGCAAATGTTTTCCTATCTTTCTCAACTGACAAGACCTCTGAGCATTGCCCGTTGGTGATGCAGACCTCAAAAAGCAAACTGATGCTTAATCGTGGAGGTATGTCTTTCTTCCTCAGCCTCCATGGTACACAGAAGTGAGTGAAAACAGGGACTGGATAAAATAAGAGAATAAGGTAAATCATTTAGTGCTATACAGAATTGGGCATTTCACGTAGCCAAGCAGATGGGACACTTGGTTGGCTACCAGAAGTCTGCTGCAGATGATGATATTCTGTGGTCCTTCTGCCAAACCTTAAAACAGCCTTCAGAGTCAAAACCTTAGAGAGACAACAATCTCATTCCTACAGACACACTGCCTTTGTCAAGGTTCAGTTTAAATGTGTGAATTCAGTAGGCATTAACCAGCACAAGAAGCATATACTGCAGACAAGCCATGTTTGCTGCAGCCTGAGCTCTCACTCCTTTGGCCTCGACTACCTAGAAGCATGGGCTTCCTTCTGTATAGAGAGACACCAGTCAGCAAATATTAGACATCTTTTTCTCTGTTTGTCCATACAATACAGAAAGTAAGTAATGGAGAGCATCCAATGGACAAGATAAGCATAGCATCCTATTAGCAGTAAACTTTTCATCTTCAGTCAGTAACGTTTGCTCCCAAACCAGAGGATTTTGCAGAACTTCACATCTGGTTAGGTTCCTTCCTTTCCTCAAATCTATTCAGCACTTCTCAGCACACTCTCAGTGCCACACTATGCTGGAGTGTTCCCTAAGCTGGAATGCCAGTTTGTTTCAGCAAGTTTCACACATCAAAGTGCTTCACCATGTAGCCACCTCACACAGCTGAACATCCCCAATTGGATGAGCTTGTTATTCTGTCGCAGCAACTGCAGCCTTATCTCAAAATAGCATTCAGTGACAGTTTTATTGCCTCCTGGCCTACGATATCATAGAAAGACACGTCCGCCAGCTAGTGGCCCCTCACCCAATTTCCCAAAGCCTCATGCATGGACCTGTCTGCTGATGGTGCTGGAAATCTCAGCGTTAATGAGGCTGCAGCAGGACATCATAGAATCAGAGGAGCTCAAGAAATATTAAGATAACATTCTAGACATAAGGTTTGATTTTGGGTGGTCTTGTGTGGAGCCAGGCATTGGATTCGATCTCTGTGGATCCCATCCAACTCAGGATATTCTACAGTTCTGTGGTTGAAAGGGACCTCAAAGGCCACCCAGCCCTGACCTCTGCCATGGGCAGGGCTGCCCCCCACCAGCTCAGGCTACCCAGGGCCCCATCCAACCTGGTCTTGAGCACCTCCAGGGATAGGGCACCACAGCTTCTCTGGGCAGCTGTGCCAGAACCTCACTACCACTGGGAAGTTCATGCTAGCAAATTGAATGCCAAAAAATCAGAGGACACTGATCCCTTGTGTTCCTTCAGCCCTCACTTTCTACTGCTTATACAAAAGCGTGTGTGAATGGTTGTTACAGTTTACAGTATCTGTACATCTTGAACAAAAACAAAAATTGTATCTCATCAAACAAGTAAAATTCCAAATTAGATCATTTTAAAATGGGGGTTGGACTCGATGATCTCTGGAGGTCCCTTTCAGCCCCTACAATTCTGTGATTCTGTGAAAATGAAAATATGTATCTTAACAAGATGAAGCTAGGCTGAAAGAGAAACTTCAACTGTTTAGCGAGAGCACCAAAATCGTGTTCTTAGAGCTGCTTTCTTCCTGAACAGCTAACAGTTCTTTCAGTAAGCGAGTTTCTCTCATTTCTAGGAAAGCTTTTGGCCCTCGGTAGATGGAGCTAGAGCCCTTCAGCCTACTCGGGAGCGGCCAGCGCTGGCACTGAGTGATAGCGTTATGATGCCACCTCACTGCTCAGCAAAAGAAAATAATAAACAAACAAGCAAAGAAACAGTGCTAAATATTTACATAGTTTGGATGGCATTTTAAATTAGCATCTCCCATTTCCTTTCATGCAGGTACCTTCATCTGAACAGAAGAAATCTGACTGTACAAGTGAACTACAAAATAATTGCATTGCCAAAACTGCAAACAAGTTAGGAATAAAGAACTGCACAAATATTTAATCCACCCCACATTATATTCTAAAATCCTATGAACACTTCCACTGAACAACCCAAATAAACACTTGGAAAAAAAACCATAAAATCATAGCATCATAGAATCGTTAAGGTTGGAAAAGGCTTCTACAATCCTCTGAACCTACCACCAACCCATCCCCACCATAGCCACTAACTGTGTCCCTCAGTACCACATTTATGCAGTTCTTGAAAACCTTCTTCTTGAGAAACGGTTGTATTCATACTGTTCTAAGGGACAAGTTGTGGTTGCTGAAATGAACACGTTTAGGAGATTGTTTCCATACATGCTCTGGGGGCACCACAAGGCTTTACTGCTCCCTGTGAACTCAAGTCTGGCCTGTCCCTGTCCCCACCTTGTCCCACAGGCTTTCCTTACCCGCTGGTCATACTCTCCAGCCGTGCCTGGCCCCATCTCCTGCATAGGCTTCAGATGCATTTCACATCACTGTCGCTGCTGTTGGCTGGACTCCAGACCCAACTCCACACCTTGCCTCATACCTATGCTGACACCCAAGAGCAGAGGATGACCTGATACAGAGAGGCTATCAGTCACCCCCATACCTACTGGAAAGATCTTTGTTTGCAAAACAAACAAAACAACAACAAGAACAACAAAACCTCCCACCCAACCCCAAACCTAAGCCAAACAAAACTGAAACTTCATCCTCTTCTGATTGTAGAAGGAATAGCAGTCCCAATTTTTTCCTCCCATGGAGGTGCAATACTATAAACAGAATCAGGTGCTGTTCTTGTTGCACCTTTTCTGTTTTGTTCAGGGGAATGAGGATCTTAGCACTATTTCTGCAGATCCCAGTTCTGCAGGTGTGACTCACACAGAACCTCTGTTGATATCCACAGGAATTGCAAGTCAGAACTGGAGGGTCATGGAGGAATTTTGCTATGGCAATTATTTCCATATCACTGTTGATGTCTAGGGCCAATTACTGAAAAGTCACACAAAGTTTTTTATATCTTACACATGCATTAAAAAACAAAGCTACTTTTCATTTTGCATACCATGGCTATACATTTAATTTCCTATTATTATACTGTACTAAAATACTGTATGCACAAGCCTGCAATAGATGCGTCATGGAGAGTAGCATTTCAGAGGTATCATGTAATGTGCATCATAACTCAGACATGAGCAGTATGGACAGGAGGGCTGTCAAGTCTGATGCCAAAAGTACTACAGAATGATAGAATCATTAAGGCTGGAAAAGACCACTGAGATCTAGTCCAACTGTAACAAAAAGCAGGTACGAAACTCTTAGACTTGAATCATGGACAAATTGAATGGCTCAGCTCTAACGTGTAAAGGATGGAAACTTGTACAGGAGAGTACAGCTCTGAGGTACAGATACAAAGAAGTGAAGATGAATTCTCAGTGTTTCAAGTGCACAATTTAGCCTCCCGCTCTGTTTTAGTCCTTGAAAAGGGAGCAATACAGAAACTGATGCCACTGTGTGAATAAGGCCTACTCTACTAAAAATGCACCAGTTTAAAGGAATTTCTTAACAATTTTACCCAACTCCTATTCTTTTGTGGAAATCTTTTTCAGATAACTTCCACAAAGCTGTAACTGACAGATAAGTCCAAAACGCCTTTCTTTGGTTTACTAAATCAGTTAAGGCAGTCTAAATTTTGTAGTCATCTCACCTCAGCCAGATCTCTTCAAAGCTCTGGTTCTCAAAAGCAGATCACAAGAATCCTTCCAGATGCAACGGCACCTGAACCGCAGGTTCACAACGCAAGAAATATTCAGCACACAAATACTTAGGCAAGGAGCTATATGCTAGTTTTATTCATAAAATACTTTTCCTAAGTGCAAAATATTTTTATTTTATAAAAGTTAGCAAAAAGTGATACATTTCTAACAGAACCAAGAAAACTATTTCTACTTTTATTCAATTACTCTTTTCAATGTGGAGGTGCTCTTTTCAATGTGCTAGAGGTATGCACCACACCAACAGATTTCAGTGCCAGACAGGTTGTTCAATAAATACATCATTCTATCGTTCCAATCTGTGAGTGACAGTGAAAAAGTTCCATATAGCTACTGAAAAAATATAAGCATTTTCGGCTTTCTTTTTCCTCAGGTTTGGAACTAATAGTCTCTACACACAAAATTCTAAATAAATTCTAAAAAATCTCAAAGTCATGTGGAAAGGCAAGCAAGGGCAGGAATAATCACTGCGCATCTTTCACAATTTAAGTTAACAACAACAGGACAAAAAGCCTTCAAAACAGCAGTGTAACCAGACAGCAAAGCAAATATGTCTGTCCCTGTGGACCAGCAGCCACAGACCTGAATATTAAAAGCTATGACTGTGAGCTTGAGAATGTGTACCATTGATGCTGGTCATCTCTGACTGCATATGAACAGTATGCAGTGCATGTTCTTACAGTGTTAACTAGAGGTCCAAGCACCAGAAGATAATGGAACTTATTCTTTCCAAAATCTGAACAAGGGTCCAAATCCTTTAGATGTATAGATGAAAGTTGCAGCAAATTTGCACCCTGTGGACATCAGACCTGATTAGACATATGCAACTGTGCAGCTGACTGTGCCCCCGAAGAAGTGTTGTCATCAGTTTTCATCATGATAAAACATAACTAAACCTTGGGATGTTCGTTCCAAATGCTTTGGGTTTTTTTGCTGCTTTGGTAGCAGTGAATCAGAATTAAGCTAATTTACCTCCTCACACAGAATGAAATAGTTTATTTGACTATTAATCTTCCTTCACAGAGGTTCATTTTTTCCTCTCCACATTTCCACCTGCTTCTGCTGCCTTGATCGTAGAGATATTCATAGAATGTCTTGGGTTGTGGGGGACCTCAAAGCCCATGCTGCCCTAACCTCTGCCATGGGCAGGGCTGCCCCCCACCAGCTCAGGCTACCCAGGGCCCCATCCAACCTGGTCTTGAGCACCTCCAGGGATGGGGCACCACAGCTTCTCTGGGCAGCTGTGCCAGCGCCTCACTACCACTGGGAAGTTCATGCTAGCAAATTGAATGCCAAAAAATCAGAGGACACTGATCCCTTGTGTTCCTTCAGCCCTCACTTTCTACTGCTTATACAAAAGCGTGTGTGAATGGTTGTTACAGTTACTCTCTGAGTAAAGAAATCCCTCCTAACATCAAACCTAAATCTTTCTTCTTTTAGTTTAAAACCATTCCCCCTTGTCCTGTCACTATTAGGCAGTGTAAAAAGTCAGTCTTCCTCCTGTTTATAAGTTCCCTTCAAATACTGTAAGGCCTCAGTGAGGTCTCCCTGGAGTCTTTTCTTCTCCAGGCTGAACAAGCCCAGTTATCTCAACCTTCCTTGATAAGAGAGGTGCTCCAGCCGTCTGGTCATTCTAAGGGCCCTCTTTTGGACCCACTCCAAAAGCTCCACATCTTTCTTATGCTGAGGGGCCTAGGCCTGGAAGCAGTACTCTATCCAGATGGGGCCTCATGAGGGCAGAACAGAAGGGGACAATCATCTCCCCCACCCTGCTGGCCAGTCCTCTTTTGATGAAGCCCAGGATACAGTTGTCCCTCTGGGATACAAGCACACATTGCTGACTCATAGCCAGCTTTTTGTCCACCAGGACCCCAAGTCCTTCTCTGCAGAGCTGCTCTCAATGAATTCTATATCTGGGATTGCCCTGACTCAAGTGCATTTGGCCTTGCTGAACCACATTAAGTTCATGTGGACCCACTGTTCAAGCCTGTCCAGGTCCCTCTAGATGGTTTCCCTTCCTTCTGCTGCTCAGCTTGGTGTCATGAGCAAACTTGCTGAGGGTACACTCGATCTCATTTTCTATGTCACTGATAAAGATGTTGAAGAGCATGATCTGCAATGCATCTTTTGTAATCGAATTAATTTTTCACCATCAATGAATTATGAAAAGAAGGTGCCTTCAGGAGAGAGCATATCACCAATGCCACAGGGAACAGTGGAATTCATCTCTCAAGAGCACAGATGTTATTGCAACAAAGAGTTAGGCTTCCTAAATCTTCTGCTAACCTTGATCTCATGAAATATACTATTTTGTGCTGCTAATAATGTAGGATTTAGAAGAACCTGCTAAATTAAGGTTTGAGACAACTGTTAAGATAGTTAAAGTCTGTGAGACTGATAGCGTCACTTCCACATGCCTTTACAGAAGAGGGACTCTCTGGGGGACTTTCATTTGGATGCACTGCCAAGATTCGCTGTTGGATTTCAGCTGTAGCATTTTTTTAGTCACACCTGAGACTGCTGACTGTGCTGTTCATGGCATCAATGTATGCTTTCAGATCATATCCAGTTTCCTTTAGATCAAAGGATGGGTAATTCTCTTGAAGAAAGTCTGAAAATAAACAGAGTAAATTATCAATTATTTATGCAAGTTGCATTCTCTTTTTGGATGTAAATCAATCAAAACAAGCGCATGCTACCAAAACAGAGCAGCTTAGGTCCAGTAAGAGCATTGAACAGCAGAATTAGAGAGCAAATATTTTTCCCCTGTTTGAGATGCTTGACAGTGACAAAAAGGCCTAAGCATTAAAACAAAATATGCAAAGAAAGGAAGGAGCCATTTACATGGGCTTGATCCCTTAGAAGTGCTGATGTTCTACTGCTAAAGCAAAAAGTCTCAGCCTCCATTTCAGAAAGCATTTGGCAAGACTACGCCCTCCTTCAGAGGATCTTTGACAATTACTAAAAGAATTACAAGAATCCTCTTGTTTTTGGTGGATAGTACCAGAACTGACTTTGCTCCATCATGTCAGGCCTGCCCATGGAGGTGGTGGAGTTGCCGTCCTGGCAGTGTTCAAGAGGCATCTGGATGAGGTGCTACAAGATATGGTCTAGTAGCATGTGGTAGTAATGGTGATGGGAGGATGGTTGGATTAGATGATCTTGTAGGTCCTTTCCAACCCTGTGATACTATGATTCTGTGATCCTTTAGAAATGTGGGGATGAAGGGTAAATCATGAGGGTCTTTTCCAACCTAAAGTCACTAAACTAAAACACAGCAATTTAACACAGCACAACTGTAGGGAAACAGCAGCGACAGAAAAGCAGCAAGAATTTCTTCCTTACCTATCTTGTTACAGTACATTAAACAAATACTTGACTTAGGTAGCAAAGCAGTAAATAAGGTAAGACTGCAGCACCTTTTTACCTTTCAACATGTAAAATGATTTGTTTTAAGATCAGATTTTGTTTTTTGTTTTTTTTTTTAATTTCGGATAAGCAGTTTTCTTCATCACGAACCATGCTGTGAGTCTATTCCAGAACTCTTAATGCTGGGTTAAGAACAATGTCTTGCAGAAGGCAAAAAGTACCTGCTAGGACTCCAGCCACAACATATCCTTTCTGATTCTGGAATAGGATTTGCAAACAGAATAAATAATACTGATTTCCTAACGACAAAATGGATTCATGTAAGCTGAAGAAATGGCAGAACTGTCTATATTCCTACAATGAAGTATGTGGGCTGTTCTGAAAGTAACATCTCCAATTTTACTATAGTAGGCCATGATGTCAGAGGCAGATGCTGACAGTATGACAGTAGAGATTGAACCTTCCCACCCGCCAGTAGCTCTTTACATGTTGTTGCCATGTGACAGATGGCAACAGAGGGCAGTCTGACAAAATGGCATCTGACATGGAAGTGTGTATGAAGCACAGGTGTGTAATTGAACTCCTCCATGTGGAAAAAATGGCACCACTCAGTGACATTCATTCACATTTGCTGAACGTTTATGGAGACCAACGTGTGGATGTGGGCACAGTGAGGGGTGGGTGACAGTGGGACACCACCACCGGTGCAGATTTTTTCAAGTGCAGCATGCAAGCTCTTGTTCATCACTGGAGAAAATGCAGAGCTAATGGTGATGACTGAAAAACAGCACTTTGTAGCTGAGAATTTGCTCTATCAAATAGTGTTATTGTACTCTTTGTATCAGAGCAGACTTTGGCTTATTCTGGAGGCTCGTAGCTGGGAGCTCATGGGCCGTCACAGTGGACAGTGGATTAGAACTCATATCCATTGAGCAACTGGACTTACTTGGTCTAGAAAAGAAGGCTCCATGGGCATATTCTAGTGGTCTGCCAGTACCTAAAAGGATTTTATTAAGAAGACAGAGCCCAGCTCTTAGCAGCACTGAATTGAATGTGGGAGGATGAGAGATAACAGGCTTAAATAGAAATGAGAAATTGAGACTGGACTTCAGAAGAAACATTTTATTCTTGAGCCTCCAGAATAAGCCAAAGTCTGCTCTCCTGAGCTACAAGGTGTGTACTCTAAAACCTTTTTGACTCCCCCAAGGATCTTGAGGATCACTGTTTCATAGTCTCTATAAGCAATACTGCCACCAAATATCACATCCCAACCTTGCTTGTAAAGAGAACCAGAATCTGATGTGCTTTACTTCTGGTTGGTCTATCCAGCACCTGTATCAAGAAAACACCCCTGATGTCCTTCAGAATCCCCTAGGACTGCTTCCATCTTCCAGTATGCTGCCTTTTCAAGCAGATGTTGAGACAGAATTCCCCCATAAGAACCAGGTTTGTCTTCTGGAGACTTCCTTGAGGTGCCTGAATATGAATTCATCAACTTCCTCTCACCTATTTCCACTGCTTGTACAAACATTTCCCCCATTCTTATCTGAATAGAGATTTTCATTCTTACCTCTGAGAGCATTAATTCTGTTGCAGTCCAGCGGACACATACCACGCTCAATGTTACCATATACGTTGCTTTTCACCAGTACATCTTCGGTGAACAGATGACGAATGAGGTAGCGAGCTGACAGCTCTGGCCGAGACTTCCCCTTTGCTACATAAATGACTGAGACAGGCAACTGAACATTGCGCCACGGACTTCCAAGGAGTTCTGAAAAGGATACAGAGACAGAAGTATTTTACTTAGCCAGTATTTACTGCCCTGCAAAGCGGTCTGTTACACTAAAACTAGAACACAAAAAAATTCTCCCCTGAAACTACTGTACTGGCTTGGAAAGATCAGAGCAAAACCGTAACACCACAGCTCATTCTAAAATATAACAGATTGTAGGCAGATGTCCAAGTAGTCAAAAAATGTGCCAGTTTTACAATAGCGTAACAGCACTTCTGATACGATTTCAGCAATGCTAGCAATGTAGTCTGCGTTATTAGTGACTGCTTTCTGAATTGTTTTCCTCTCATGTGGAAAGAAGATGCTATTTCAGCTACAGAAATAAATTTCCACTATTACAATGGTGCTCAGATCCTCTAAGTGGAAACTGAAAACAGTGAATATTTTTGCAGCAGCTTGAACCTGACTCCGCTGCAAGCATTAATATTATACATAGAAATATTATATACATGTACTTATACATACACATATAAAATATAAATACATGTATAAAGCAGGTACATATATTAAAAATTATACAGATATAATTCAGTAGGTCTGTGGGGTCAAAGTCACCTGACAAATCTTGGGTGCAGGAACAGATCTGCTAGAGCCCCACAACAAATCTAATCATATAAATTTATTTCCAAAGGCAATGAAACTCAGCTCATTTTTTTCTTGAACCTCTCTACAGGTATCATAGGCTACACATGGATATATTTTT